>JASIRB010001128.1:0-100823 GCA_030323885.1 Branchipolynoe longqiensis
ACAGAACTGTCGGCGGTGGTGACTGTATCCTTCTCCTTGACACCTGTTCGTTCTCACCGGCAGGAGGGCGGCTTCACACGTTAGGAGGCAATCATACAGCTGCGCACTTCCGGTTTCATGGCGCCGGTGTGGTCAGGTGACGAGCGCCTGACTAATTGGACGCGCCCGCTAGGTGGCAGTGTGTCAACACGGGCGGCGGGACGACCACGACGGCTTCAATCAGAGGTCACTGGTCGGGCGGGGGGGGGGGGGTGGGCGTGCGGAGGCGGGAGGGGGCCGAAATGGTGCGTGGTGCGGTGGGGGGGAGGGGAGGGAGGCGGGTGGGCGGGAAATTGGGCGTGGACTGGAAGGGAGGGGGGGGGGAGGCAGGAGGGACGCGTCGGAAGAGGCAGGCGGGAGGGCGGGAGAGCGGGAGAAGTGGCGGGAGGGGGCGGAGAAAGGGGCGGGGGGAAGGGGCGGGAGGGGCGGGAGGGCGGTGGAAGGTCTTGATGGGCAGGGGGAAGGCCAGGTCTTGATGGGCAGGGGGTGGGGCGGAAGGAATCAGGGAAGGGCATCGACGGGGCGGGAGGAATTGCCGGGAGAAGGAGGAGCGCAGGGGAGTGAGGTAGTGGGGGGGGAAACAGATAGTAGCAAGAGAGCGAGGGAAGGGCCAGGAGGGTGGGAAAAAGGGGCACTTTACGTGTCGGTGCGCATTCGGGTCGGGATAGGATGGGTGTAGATGGGTGGATGGGGAGGGCCACAGTGAGAGAGAGGATCGTGGAGAAGTGGAAGATTAGATGATAGCTGTGAAGAAAGGAAGGCAGGTATGTGGGAGGTGGGAGGTGGGGGAAGGCGAGGGAGGGGCGGTTATGGGGATGGGGGAGGTGGGGGAGTGGAGGAGGGGGACGTGTTTGGGGGAGGTGGGAGGTGGGGCAGTGGAAGGGGCGGTATGGGGGGAGGTGGGAGGTGGGGGAGAGGGAGGGCGGTATCGGGGTGGTGGGAGTTGGGGGCATGGAGGGGCGGTTATGGGGGAGGTGGGAGGTGGGGGAGTGGAGGGGCGGTATGGGGGAGGTGGGGTGGTGGGGAGTGGAGGGGCGGTATGGGTGAGGTGTCAGAGGTGGGAGGTGAGGGTAGTGGAGGGGGGTATGTGGTAGGTGGGAGGTGGGGGAGTGGAGGGCGTTATGGGGGAGGTGGGAGGTTGGGGGTAGGAGTGGAGGGGCGGTATGGGGGACGGTGGGAGGTGGGAGGTGGGGGGGGAGTGGAGGAGCGGGGCGGTATGGGGGAGGTGGGAGGTCAGTGGGAGGTGGGGGAGTGGAGGGGCGGTATGGGGGAGGTGGGAGGTGGGGGAGTGGAGGGGCGGTATGGGGGAGGTTGTAGATTAGGTGGGAGGTTTGGGGAAGAGGTGGAATAGTTGTGGAGGATATATGAGGGAGGTGGAAGAGTTGGGAGGAATGCATGGAGGGTGGAGTGAGGGTGGTGGGAGGTGTGGAGGTGTAGTAGGGAGGTAGAACACCCAGAGAGAAGAGACTTCTGTGGTGTCATCAATGAACCGGTGGACGGAGTGGGGCGGGGTGTCCAGGAGTAGGAGGGAGGCCGGTCATATCTGGTTGTGACCCAGGGCTATTGAGTTTTCATGAAATTGAATTCACAAAGGAACACTCTGTATTCGTATGATCACTGATATATCAACAACAACATGGCCTGATCATGGCCGCTTGATGATTCCGGATCGTTTAATCTAGAATCTCTTTCATAGAGTCAACTCTTATCAACATTTGATTTCAATAGTCGAACTTTAGTATCACCTTTCATCGAGCCATGGTCTGAGGGTACATAGGTGCGTCTGGATGTCACATGTAATGACTAGCTCATATGAAAATGGTCAAACTATGTCATATGTAAGGCTTGTAATGATTAATATTGCTATGTTGGCAAAGGTGATCTATCTGATGATAAAAGTATCAGACTACATGTACATATATTTAAATAACGGTATTGTGACATTACTGGAAGACCAGTGCCATGAAAGCTGATTTTGTTTTTCAATACGCCTTGGAAAACCGACACGGCTTGAAAGAGCAGTGGTGGCTGCTACCTGATAAGTAAACATTTCCTAGGTCAATATAGGGATATGTTCTCTGGATTGAGCACAGCTGATGTGGGATGTGGGATGTGTAAGTGGATGAATAGACAGCTAGATGCGTCGGTGATTAGTTTCAGGGAGTCTACGGGGTCACATGTTGGGACTTTAGAACTTGCAGGTTCAAATCCTCCTTTAGACATGATGCTATATGTTTAACCTGATACATATGTGTTGAAATATACGTTTTCGCAGTCTTAGCTGCGTGGGTTGGGTGCCATATTCAACGTAGCCAATTTCAAAACCAACAGAGGTGTGTAATGGACCTGGAATGAGCACTGTAAATAATCCTTCAGCCCAGAGGTCCACATTTACTAACTAATCCCCACACCACTCGGACCTAGCATCAACCAGCGCCAGCCATTCTGGAATATAACATGTGATATATATTATGGCTTCTGGCCGTCTGGGTGTGATATGTCAATAATACCAGCGCTATCATAAACGCAGGCTGACTCGAGCCTGCCACGAGCCGGCTTCTCTACACCTAGCTGCGGAATGTATCTGACTGCTTCCGTTTTATTCACGGCTCGAGCTGCGGAAGGCTGTCTTTGAGGTGCCGCAGACTGAGACTTCATTGGCATGAACAGTGCAGCGACACTTCTCAGCAGCTCTTGACTAAGCCAATGCAATTAATGCTGATATCGGTGGTGTTATATCCTGAGAGTTATATCGCTTTTGAGATATATTACATAGTACGGCCATTGATGGCTCTGGCACCGTGAATTTGTTTGGTTACATCGAAGCTACTCGGGGATTGGTTAGTGAAAGCAGACCTCTGGGCGGCGGCTTTATTGATGATGTTGGATAGATGTAAGGTCCGGCCACAGACGGTTCACGCCCGGGGGATATGGAGCCCGAGCTGGAGGGAGCGGTGGGGGAGGGGGAGATGAATGGGAGGGGGAGGTATCAGGGTTGGGAGAGGGAGCTGGAGGGGGGTGGGATCGGGGTAGGGAGAGAGGAGCTAGACCGCCGGGGACGGGGAGGGGTGCGGAGGGGGAAAGGGGTGTGGATAGGGAGAGGAGAGCTAGACGGGCGGGGAGAGGGGAGAGGTGCGGACGGGGAAAGGGGTGTGGATATGGAGAGGAGAGCTGGACGGGCGGGAAGAGGGGGAGGTGCGGAAGGGGTAAGCGGTGTGGACAGGGAGAGGAGAGCTGGACACGCGGGGAGAGGGGAGAGGTGCGGAGGGGGTAAGCGGTGTGGATATGGAGAGGAGAGCTGGACAGGCGGGGAGAGGGGAGAGGTGTGGAGTGGGCAAGCGGTGTGGACAGGGAGAGGAGATGGAGGATGGTGCAATGAGGGTCGGGAGGGGCAGGATATAGGATGGTGGCGGGAGAAGGAGATACTGTGAGAGGCACAGGGTGATAGGAGGGGAGACGGATGACAGAGATGGAGGAGAGAAGTAAAGCACGAGAGAGAACGGGGAAAGAGAGGGAGAAAGTGCTGGAAAAGGAGGAGGGAGATGGAGGAGGGGGAGGGAGCAGTGAGGGGTGAACTCACGGTGGAGGGTGGAGGGTGAAGGGGAGCAGGGAGGGTGGAGGACGGACGTGAAGGAGGGAGGTGAGATGTGAGACGGAGGAAGGATGAGGAAGGAGCGAGGGGAGGAGGGACATGGGAGGAGGATGGGAGAGGAGGCCGGAGATAGCAGGGCGGTGGGAGAAGGAGGAGGGAGAGGGAGGCGCTATCGCACTGGAGCGACTTGGGGTCAAGGTCCTGAAATGGTCGAGTGGGGCAGTGTGAGACTGAGAGCGGAGGACTATGGAAGTGTGTGCGTGTGTAGGGGTGTGCGAGTATGTGGGTGGGGTTGTGTGGATGTGTGGGTGCTGCCAGAGGGGCTGCCAGTTGAGGGACGAGCGATCAGTACACGAGGTGGCAACTCGGAACCAGGTCCCGATCCCTGCCCAGCATCCGGCACCCTGCCAGTCCGGCACCCCGGCACCCCAGTACCCCGGCACCCCGCCACCCCACCAACCCGGCACCCCGACATCCCGGCACCCCAGCACCCCGGCACCCCGCCACCAAGCCACCCCGGCACCACGGCATCCCGGCACCCCGGCACCCCACCACCCCACCACCCCACCACCCCGCCACCCCACCAACCCGCCACCCTGCCACCCCGCCACCCCACCACCCCAGCAACCCGGCACCACGGCACCCTGCCACCCCGCCACCTCGACACCCCGCCACCCCGCCACCCCAGCACCCCGCCACCCCGCACCACACCACCCGGCACCCCGGCACCCCGGCACCCCAGCACCCCGCCACCCCAGGGCCCGGCAGCCTCTCACATTCCTGGAACTGCAATGTGGACTGTCACCTCCGCCCCTCCCAGATTGCAGGCGGCTAAATCCCCGCTAGTTGCCGAGTCGCAGACCCGGTGAGCCAACTCTCGCCAAATGCTTCTCGCGAGATTACAACTCGAGGCAGTGAGCGTATTTGCCGGGTATTATTGGGTGCTTATGAATATAGATATATATATCGATGGCTATATATAGATGGATGAGTGGTTCTCTGCGATTGGGAGGAGAGAGCTGCTTCTCAGCGACGATTGCTGGGAACAGGTGGCGCCACCGGCGGTTAATCCGTGTAGTGCTATAGACATGTTAATCTCCAAAGTGGTACAATAATAGAAAATAATCAAGAAATAGAAAATAATCAAGTTCAGATTTAAATCAGCTGTACAGTGAGTGAGGATAACGGCGGCTGAGGCGTGGGCAAGCAGGTGGCAGCACGTGGGGAGGTCATGAGGTACCAAAAGTGGAGGTGACCAGCCGATGACTTAGTGGCTGGGGAGTAGATGGATCTTCCAGCTTATTATACTCGTGAATTACATACATACAACATGCAATATATATATATATATATATACATATACATATACATATATATATATAATATATATATATAAATATTAGCTTTCCCAGCACCCCAGCACCCCGCCACCCCACCACCAAGCGGGGAAAGAGAGGGCACCCCCGTCTCCGGTTCAGGGATACCATCAAGAGAAACCTGAAGCTGAGAGACATTAAGACCGACTCATCGAGGCAACTCTCACAGCAGAGAGCTAAATGGAGAGCAGCAGTCAAGTAATGAAAGCAGTCTTTGTCGCATCGCGACCGACAGCATGATGATGATGATGATGATATTAGCTATATTCTTCCGCTTCCATAAGTAGGGCTACAGTATTCTCATCCCAATTGTTCAATATTCCCACGGGCCTAAAATACATGCAATAGTGGAGGCAATGGCGTAGTGGTGTGTGGTCATGTGTAGGTGTGTGGTTATGTGGAGGTGTGTGGATGTGTGGAGGTGTGTGGCTATGTGTAGGGGTGTGGATGTGAGCGGAGGTGTGTGGATGTGTGTAGGTGGGTGGTTATGTGGAGGTGTGTGGATGTGTGGAGGTGTGTGGCTATGTGTAGGGGTGTGGATGTGTGGGGAGGTGTGTGGAGGTGGGTGGTGGGACACAGTTCTGCCTCTGAAGAGGGATGACTGCCGGGTGAGGTACCGCCCGGACCTGGGTGCCCCCATCCTCGAGGCTCCCCCTCCCCGTCCCCCTCTTCCCGCCCCCCACCACCCCCACCCCCCTTCCCCCAAACCTCCCTCCCCACCCCCTCACCTTCGATGTGCCCCACCCTCCCTCCCAGCACCATCACCCTCCCCCCATCTGCCCACCCTCCGTCACCCGCCCCACCTCCCCCCACTCCCCCTGGCGGGTGACGGATGTCCTCTGCCCGGGCGTCTTGTTAGCTGATAATGAAACCGGGACGTTAATATGTAAATGAATCCCACCAAGGCAAGGTGTGTGATGAATGAGTCTGCGCAATCAGTCCGCGCGTGTACGCGCTGTGGGGGGGGGGGGCACCGTCGTCAATTATCTCAATAACACCCACCCCCTGCTTAACCAGACCTCGTCAACTTGCCGCGTTCCATTGTGGGTGCAATGGATATGTCCGATAGCGGAAATGAGGGCCGCCTCCAGGTGTCATGCTCCATCACCTCAGACGCTGTGACCCTGTATGCATGCGTCCTGTAGATTATACTTGGCCAATCAGTGTATACCTACCTGCCTTGATGGCTCCTTGCCCCAAAGCAGCTGCTTGCCCTATTTAGGATAGGCCAAGGACTGGTTGTCAGGATAATGTGAGTGAGTGGCATATTGGATCATGGTGTTTGCGGCGTGGTATCCCAGTGGGGCATCACTTTAAAGTTGCGATGATTGCGCACTGCCACACGTCGGTACCAATCATGGTATGAACTTAGATGTTGGCAGGATGCAAAACTCCAAGAACCAACCAACCCTGGACACAGCCGTTTGACAGTCATGATCCAGTGGCGCCATCTTGTGGTGAGCACTGGATATATAATCTTGCACCAGAGCATTATCACAAAGAAGTGATTTAAATTTCTGTTAGACAAATCTTGCAATGGTGGTGTATACCGGGAGGCGACTGCGGCTGGTTGTGGAAGTGCCCCCAGGTGTGGATAAAGGCAATGGGGCGCCAGTTCCAGTTAACTAAACTAGACATCAACACTCCATTTGCAGAGATGCCAACTGCTCCGATTTTGTAGGAAAAAATCAGATATTAGCTACTCTCTTCTGATATCACGATTCCATGTTCAAATCGATGGATTTTCATTCTCACCCATCTACAAAAAGTGAAGTTAATATGAAAGGCAAAATCAGCTAGTTCCAGCTACTCAAATACATCAGTAGCTCAAGCTGGCAAGCAGAGCCTAGAAAATGACACATAAACACATGGTGGGATATATGGTGGGACATGTATGAAACAGCATATAATGTAATTATCTATACATAATTTATATTGCATGATGATACGATGTTGTGATATATGTCCGATAGTCATGCTGTGTGTTGCAGGGCAGCGCATTACCAAAACATGCCTCGGTGAGATTCCAACCATGGATGAGATGGCTAGAGCAATCACCAGCCTGAAAGATGGCAAAGCACCTGAGGGTGATGGAATTCCTGCCGAAGTATGGAAGCACAGAGGAGATAATCTGCTCACCAGACTGTACCAACTAATCACCTGGGAGGAGGGTTATGTACCCCAAGCATGGAAGGATGCCAGTATTGTAACCATCTACAAGAAAGTTGACCAAACAGACTGTGGGAACTATAGAGGAATCTCTTTTCTTTCCATAACAGGCAAGATCTTCACCAGGATACTCCTCAAAAGACTATCTATTCACATGACACCTGATGTAGTTCCGGAGTCACGGTGTGGCTTCAGAGGTAACTGGAGCACCGTGGATATGATATCTTGTCTGCGACAGCTACAAGAAAAGTGCATTGAGCAGGACCGACAAATGTACATGTTATTTGTCGATTTCACTAAGGCATTTGATACAGTCGGGAGGAGCGGGCTATGGCAACTACTGAGGAAGTATGGATGCCCAGAGAAGTTCACAACTATGATCGAGGCTCGACATTCAGGAATGATGTCAAACGTTTGAGTTGGAGGGGAAGTCTTTGAATCGTTTGTGGTTACCAATGTGGTCAAGCAAGGTTGTGTACTGGCCCCTATGCTCTTCTCCAACTTCCTTTCAGCAATGCTCAACAAGGCTTTCCAAGACATGGGGGGTGGCATCTATATACAGTCCAGACAGAGCGCTGACCTATTCAATGTCGCACACTTCAGAGCGAAGACCAAGACTACTCAGATACTGGTGAGAGAGCTGCTATTCGCAGATGACAGTGCCCTGGTTGCCCGCTCTGCTGAAGAGATCCAGACAATAGTGGACGCTTTCTCCGATGCATCAAAGAAGTTTGGCCTGAAGATTAACATCGAGAAGACGGAGGTGCTGTGCCAACCCAACTCTACAAGAACCCGAGAGGAGGATCTCATGGTTGACAGAAACAAGCTGAACTCTGTTCCAGATTTCACCTACCTCAGAAGCACTATATCAAGTGATGGACGCATTTATATTGAAATACAGAGGAGGAATGCCAAGGCTAACGCATCTTTCGGCCGACTACGCCAGAGACTCTGGAACAACCACCATGTGTCCATGCGGATCAAACGCAAGATCTACCGTGCAATCATGCTATCCACCCTACTATATGGAGCCGAGGCCTGGACAGTGTACAGATGACAGGTGAAAAGGCTGCATGCCTTCATGATGCGACATCTGCGTTCAATCATGAGGCTAACATGGAAGGACAAAGTGACAAATAAGGAAATACTCAAACGGATGGGGCTGCCCTCTATGGAAGATCTTTTCATAAAAAAGAATCTCCGGTGGACTGGACTCCTCATGAGGATGTCATCAGACAGGCTACCAAAGCAGATCCTCTATTCTCAACTGTCTTCTGGTTACAGAAAGAGAGGGCACCCTCATCTCCAGTTCAAGGATACCCTCAAGAGAAACTTGAAGCTGAGAGACATTAAGACCGACTCATGGACATCACTCTCACAGCAGAGAGCTAAATGGAGAGCGGCAGTCAAGTAATGAAAGCAGTCTTTGTCGCATCGCGACCGACAGCATGATGATGATGATGTGTTGCCGCACAAAAACGTATCTTCCTAATAACATTTTCAATGTGTCCTATTCTTAGGGTGATCATTGTTGCGGGTTCCCAAGAGGTCGGAGCGGCTTAACGAGGCTCAGTGATTGACGAGGCGCATTATAGATGGACACGAGCTCCGAGGGCACCGAGTGGACAATCTCCTTGTGGTAATTTAGACAAGTAGCAATGGATGGGAAGAGGACCGATGCGGTGTCTCAGGCTGCACCGATAAACCGCACACAACTGAGCACTACTGAGCATTACTGAGCACTAGTGAGCACTACTGAGTACAACTGAGCACTACTGAGCATTACTGAGTACTAGTAAGCACTACTGAGCACTAGTGAACACTACTGACCAGGACCGAGCACTACTGAACACTACTAAACACTAGTAAGCACCCCTGAGCACTACTGAGCACTAATGAGCATTATTGAGCACTATTGAGCACTACTGAGCACTACCGAGCACTACTGAGCACTGCCGATCATTGCTGAGCGATAATGATCACAACTGAGCACTAGTGAGCAATACTGAGCACTAATGAGCATTACTGAGCATTGCTGAGCACTGCTGAGTACAACTGAACACTACTGAACACTAATGAGCACTACTGAGCACTGCCGATCACTGATGAGCCCCACTGAGCACAACTGAGCATTAGTGAGCAGTACTGAGCACTACTGAGCACTGCCGATCAATGATGAGCCCTACTGAGCACAACTGAGCACTAGTGAGCACTACTGATCACTACTGAGCAATACTGAGCACTACTGAGCAGTACTGAGCAGTACTGAGCACTACTGAGCACTGCCGATCACTGATGAGCCCTACTGAGCACACCTGCGCACTAGTGAGCACTACTGATCACTACTGAGCAATACTGAGCACTACTGAGCACTACTGAGCACTGCCGATCACTACTGAGCACTGCCGATCACTGCTGAGCACTACTGAGCACAACTGAGCACTAGTGAGCACTAATGAGCACTAATGAGCATCACTGAGGACTGCTGAGCACTACTGAACACTACTGAACACTACTGACCGCTACTGATCAATACTGACCACTACTGATCACTACTGAGAAGTACTACTTATCACTACTCAGCACTATTCAGCACTACTCACCACTACTCACCACTTCTCAGCACTACTCAGCACTACTCATCGCTACTCAACACTAATCAGCACTACCCACCACTACTCACCACTACTCACCACTTCTCACCACTACTCAGCACTACTCATCTCTACTCAGCACTACTCAGCACTACCCACCACTCAATCAATCAATAGTTCCATCCTCTAGTCGAGGGTTGGATGCAATGGTTCTCCACTTGTCCCGATGTTGTGCTGTTCTGATAGACTGTGAATAATTCAAGCCTGTCCACTGTGAAATATTTGTAAACCATGATGTTCTTGGTCTCCCTCTCCCTCTGCTGCCATTCACCTTCCCTTCCAACAATGTACGGTATATTGAACTCTGACGAATGATGTGGCCAAAATAAATAAGTTTCTTTGTCTGTATAGTGGCAAACAAGCTTTTCTTATTTTTAATTTTTCTGAGAACTTCTTTGTTGGTGATCTTCTTTGTCCATGATATTTTCATCATCCTTCGATAAGTCCACATCTCAAATGCTGCTAAACGTTTGTACATTTTCTTAGAGATTGTCCATGTCTCTGCCCCATACATTAGAGTAGACCACACATAACACTGAAGAATACGCTTCCTTGTTTGTATTAATATCTTACTTGATGTTAACACTCTATACATTTTGGAGAATGTTGTTCGGGCTATTGTTATCCTTCTTTTAATTTCTTCCTCACATCTCCCATCATTTGTAATCTTTTGTCCGAGATATATGAATTCGGATACTTGTTCTATGTTTGTGCCATCTATGGTTATATTGACATTTGGTTTATCTGTCTTTTTACTTATAACCATTGTTTTGGTCTTCCTGGCATTCATCTTCATGTTGAATAGTATTCCAGCTTTATTGATTCTATTCACTATATCTTGTAGGTTTTTCTCACTGTCTGCTAGTATTACACTGTCATCGGCATATCTAAGATTGTTGATGTTCATGCCACCTATTGTCACTCCCTTGCAATCTTCAATGTGTCTGAAAATCATCTCTGTGTACAGGTTAAATAGACATGGTGACAATACACACCCCTGTCGAACTCCTCGTTTAATCATAACTTCATCCGATAGGCCCTGCTCCATTTTTATAAATGCACGTTGTGTCCAGTATAAGTTCACAATTAGTTTAATGTCTTTGCCATTGACACCAATATCTTGTAAACATTTGATTAACAGTTCATGATTGACTCGGTCGAAGGCCTTCTCATAGTCAATAAAGCAGGCATAAACATCCTGGTTCACTTCACAATAACGTTCACAAATCATTCTCATATTGAAAATCCCTTCACGTGTACCTCTTCCAGATATAAACCCACTTTGTACGTTACTGATTTGTTCTTCAATTTTCTGTCTGTTTCTCAGTAAAATTATTTTCAGGATCATCTTCAACATATGACTCATCAGGCTCAGTGTTCTGTACTCAGTACACAATGTTGGTTTTAGCTTCTTTGGGAGTCGTACAAATATGGATTCATTCATATTCAATGGTATAAATCTCCCACCACTACTCAGCACTATTCAGCACTAATCAGCACTACTCCGCACTACTCACCTCTTCTCATCAATACTCATCACTGCGCAGCACTACTCATCACTACTCAGCACTAGTCAGCACTACTCACCACTACTCACCACTACTCGGCACTACTCCGTACTACTCAGCAATACTCAGCATTATTCAGCACTACTCACCGCTACTCACCACTTCTCAGCACTACTCAGCACTACTCATCGCTACTCAGCCCAATCAGCACTATTCAGCACTACTCAGCACTATTCACCACTACGCAGCACTACTCACCACTACTCACCACTACTCATCACTTCTCAGCACTACTCAGCACTACACAGCAGGTGGGTGAACATAGTGTTTCCCTTAAGCGCCTGTCACATCTTACCGGACTGAACACCGGACACCACCGGACAAAGAATTTTCTAGTCCAGCGCTGTCCGGTACACAAAAATGTATCGAAAGGAATCGAAATGGAGCGTAATTGGGTCAATTGCCGCCGGACAACCGGACAAGTACCGTACATGTACTGTACATGTACCGGACGAGTACCGGGCGAGAACCGGACGAGAACCGGACGGACAGACCATCAACCGGACACCTATTTTTTTTACTTTCTTGGTATTGTCGTGGGGGTGATGAAAATGGGAAATATTGTGCATAGAACGTGACTCAAACCCACATCTTTTTGCATTCCGGGGCAGTGTGCTAACCATTATACCACCTAGGCTCCCTGATACCAACACACTACCCACACCTACCTGTATATGTGGTTACTTCAGTGCCGACTACTACAGTATATATATATTTTATTGACGTTCTCGCCATCAAACAATTCCGGAAGCAAACCGGACACCAACGGATGGTACCTGTCCCCAACGGATGGGTACCGGACACGTACGGATGGGGACCGGACATGAACCGGACAAAACCGGACAAACCGGACAAACCGGACACCAATCGGACACGTCAAGCCGGTGGTGTCCAGTAGAAGTTTTGTGCATGTTCAAAACGTGTACCGGACACCGCCGGACACCACCGGACACCGCTGGTTGGGCACCGGACATGTACCGGACATCGCCGTACACCACCGGACAGTGTCCGGTTCTCGTCCGGTACCCCAGACCGGTAAGGTGTGACTGGGCCTTTAATGACAATAAGGGGTTATTACTAGACACGATACTGGACGTGGTTACAAAAAGGGTTATGAGAATTCGTGAAGTACGTCATGGATGGTCGATAATCGGGGGCGATGTTGATGCGGTGTACATTGAGGGGATACTGATATTAATGAAAAGTAAAGCTAGATTAAGAATATCAAGTAATTGTAGGTATTAATGTGCATTAGTGATCAACAGGATTAATATTAATATATATTTAATTATTTGTTGGCGTTTAACGTCCTACTAACATCTATGGTCATATCAGGACGGCTCATGTATCATGTATCCAGGACGAGAATATAGGAAACTACACAATAATACCGATAAGTTATGCTGCATGAACTTATTATGCTATGAAATGATCGCTCGTTCTTGGGCCACCATGTCCATACAAATAGTACACGTTGATTTGGTCAGGTACGTGTAAGGTTTGCATTTCAACAAATATGGAGTTTTATTAAGTCTGAAACTTGTATTAAGTCGGGGTTTCACGTCTACAAGGAACTGTACCCCTGAAGCGAACACCAATACTAAATATTGTAACTTTCAAGATCTGATGAAAAGGAACAGCAAAAGTGGAAAACACACCATATATAACTCAGGGCGTCAACCACCGTCCTGCTGTAGGAAAACCACCAGCCTGCTGTAGAAAAAATAAACACTACCGGCTAGGGTTGCGAGAATTTGGGAAGGACTGTCCTAAAAACTGACAATTTACATGAGTTAGTCCCACAAGCTGCTACTTTGCGGGAGTCAGTCGCGCAAACCCCAAACTAGACTGCACTCATGCCCACTTCACTAATGTAATGGCCGCTATGGGTGTCTATTAAGCCACGTCCAACGTCCATCACCGTGTTCTGTAGAGAACCGACCCTTCCCCCACTCCCCCTCCCACCTCCCACCTCCTCCCTCCTCCCCACCTCAACTAGATGCGCTTGCCGAGTGATGGCACCTGCAATACAAACTGGCAGCTGAGGGGAGGGACGGGGAACCCAGGGGTGAGTTCGAATCCCCATGGAGGTGCAGCTTTCAGCGTTAACACACCTGAGCGCATTTGTGAAACCCCGATAGACCGACCGGCTACCAGTGACTCATCCCGGGCCCTCCGCGCAACGTGCGCCAACAGAGTACTTCCGGGGCACTTCCGCTTGGGGCAGTAGTCACTTCCGGTTGGCTTAGTAGCCAATAACAATGAAGTGTTAGCTTCATAACACAGCCCATAATGATGTGCGCATGTAGGCACACATACTATAGTAGTCAGTATTGACCTTTCAGACAGGAACCCACAAGGAACCACATATACAGGTAAGCATGGATAGGGTGATTTCACAAGGGAGCCTAGGTGGTGTGATGCTTAGCACAGCAACCCGGCAAAAGCCAAAAGTGTGGTTTCAAAACCCGATTTAAGGGCAATATTTCCAAATGTCCTCACCCACTTGAAACCGATTGCCACGATCAGAACCATCTATAAATGACATACTATATGGCTGTTGAACCTACCAAACGTATGTATATGTACATTATTTGCAAGTATGTGTGTACTTGTAAGCATTCACTGAGTTAGGATGTAGACCATTGCATGAATTCAAATCGGTAAGATGTCGTCACCAAAATCGCAGCGATATGAGCTTGATATATCTGTTCTAGGCATGACATTCTGCAACAACATATATATTTATATATATGTAAAGTCTTTGCTACAGTACAATGAGGAGACAAGACAAGGAGGTGGGTTGAGATGATATATTCTCCGGCTTAGGGGATATGATGCCCTAGCCCCCCACCAACAAAATTAAAGTGCGCTAGTGACAGTATTTGCGGCACTGGTAACAGTGGGGGGGGGGGCATCACCTGTCCTACTGTGAAGAGGGTGTCACCCATAAAGTAGTACACAACATCAGGGTGGCCAATAAGGAATATTCCCTTAAATGTCTTTATACTCACATAAGTGTTCTACATCACATATCTCATCATCATCATCATCATGCTGTCGGTCGTGATGCGACAAAGACTGCTTTCATTACTTGACTGCCGCTCTCCTTTGTGCAGTTGTACATTTCATGAAAGCTGCCTGTAAAAGTGTTGAAGTGCTGCTGGCTTTTGTAAGTTACCAGCGGCACTCTCTCGGGGAGCAAATAGAAGCTTCACACCAGCAAGAACATGTCAAGACAGGTGCAAAACTATTTGTCCCTGCAGTGGCTGGTCGGGAGATGTTGGGAGTTCCATACATCAACTGCCCTTAATGCTGCCACAGTGACATGGTTTTCTGTTCAGGGTTTGCTCCCTTAGCCTTCGGTTCTGTCAAGAACCTGTACCACAAGGCAGTGGTTTACAACTCTGCAGGGCAGGGGCGTTAAACTCCCTGAGGTATTGCTATACCTGCAATACCTGCATATCACATATATACATATACATATAAAAGCATTCCTTTCCACGCCATATAGCCGGGTGATACTTTATACATCATATATATATATATATAGTCCGATTCTTCTATGTGCTGCCTCTTCTACTTCTTGTTCATGACCAGTGGCGCCACCACCAGCTCTCCTCGTCCCTATTGGACCCGGCAAACCTCATTGACACTTGTGTATATATGTGTATTCTATGTAATTTGTTCTGTGAATATTTACACCATGTATATCATTTTCACATAATACATTGCAGCGGGGCACTGACCTTTGCTGCGAATAGGATGCAAAATGACGATAACTCCCATTGGGTATCCACTGTACAGGAAATATGTGCTATATAAATACATTATATTAATATTATTAATGGAGTGCCAGTAGCATCTCGCCAACCGAACCCTACTATCGCCCAAACTGGGTTTGCGCACGGTGTGTCAAATCCACCGCAACCAGCCGCCGAGCTGGCGCAAGCACCACTATCGCTATCACTCCTGTTGGAAATGTTGAACCTAAGAAATAAACGGTAGGCTAGAAATGTTGGCCAGCCAGGGTAAACATTCTCAACGAAATAATTGTTTTTGTGTTATGTATTACGGAGTGTCAAATAATATTTCAATAAAAAACACCTCCACAAAACTGCCTAAAGCGACCACCTCCGTTAATTTGGACCATGTTAAGTCAGTCGCATAATGGGTCTATTTGGAGAGGTTTGACTGTATACAGTTATTGGTGTGTATATATGCATGTAATAGCCCCAATCTGAGGCGTTTAAAGATGGAGCTAAGTGGCCTTCTGGGGCTACAAACAATGCTGAAAATCCCCGGACACGGGACCGGAAGAAGGCGCGGAGTGGAGCGGGGCGGGACTTCCGGGACGAGCGTGTACAGACCCGCATGGCGGAAGGCGGCTGAGTAGCCTTTAAAGGTCCTTCCGAGAGGGCTAATCCCCACCTGCCCACACCGCCCCCTTGCAGCGGGGAGTGGAGGCGGGGAAACACACAGGGGAGAGGTGCATCTTGGAGAGCCAGCCCAACTTACCGCCGTCATGGGATGTAAGTTGCGGGAAGGGAGGTGTATGTGATGGGGGTAGGCGCGGGGGTGAAGGAGATGGGGAGAAGGGTGGGGGTTGAGGGGAGGGCGAAAGGGAGACAGGCAGAAAGGGGGGGGGGGGTAGAGGGGGAGAGGGGGAATGGAGAAGTCAGAGGAACGGTGGGATAGGGTGGATTAGAATGGCGAGCATGTGGCGAGAGGGAGATAGGGGGAAGGGGGAGAGTGGGATTGGAGAGGGGAGGGACAAGGTGGGAGGGGCTGGATACACAGGGAGAGGGCTGGGGGTAGAAGGAAGGGTGAGAGGGAGACAGCGACCATGGGGAGGAGAGGGGTAAGCGAGAGGGTGATATGATAGGAGGTGGTGGATAGACAAGTAGAGGAAGTGGGGAGAGTGCTGGGGTGAGTAGTACGGGGGTGGGTCAGGGAGAGAGCCGGGTAGTGGACCATTGGCAGAAGGGAAGGGGGAGGAGGGCGGGGGCTGGACAAGGAAGTGGGAGGAGGACGTGAAGAAGAACAGAGAGATGGAGAAGGTTGAGTGATCGCGTATTTGTCCAAAGTATCCACACTCACAGAAGGTTATGTTTATGTGTGGTAATTTTATTCACACTACAGTACGCTGAATCCTTCGCTAGAAAATATAACCCAACCGAATGTTCGCTAAATCGTGTAAAGCTTGGGTCAATGGCTGACTCGATGGAATGGCCAGCCATGGTTATATACCAGCATATCAGTGGGAATGAGGCTTCCGTAGTACAATTAAACCAACAGTTCTTCTCAGTCCACCATCTCACTGCTCACACGACATCTTAGAGCATGCTGGAGTGGCTTTCCTGTTTCTCTTCATCAATTTGGCGTCATTAATCCAGGTCCGAGTGGCTTCCCCGTTTCTCTGTGTCAATGTGGCTTCATTAATCCAGGGCCGAGTGGCCTCCCCGTGTATTTGTGTCAATGTGGCTTCATTACACTAGGGCTGCGTGGCTTCCTATTGTGAGACCGGCGTTATGTAAGTGGCTTCACCGCGCTTTTCACGGTGGCTTCCCGGTGGCTGATCCCAGGATCTCCCGCTGACGTGGCCTCACGGTCTGTTTCATGACAACTTCCCTGTTCCAAATGGCAATTGTCGACTGGAGCTAAGACGATTACAGCGGCGCGGCCGGAGCCGTCAATGCGTCTTGTGCATACCGCTGGTTGCGGCGAATCTGAGCATTAGGATCGGATTGGCTTAGATTAACGCAGCGCCGGGGGGACTTTGTGACAGGACAGGTGTAGACGGCCATTTTTACAGGTGACTCTTTGTGAGCGTCTAGACTTGCCTTAATTGCACACGAAGAAGGCCCCTCTGTGTCTCCCCATCCACGCTCTCCTCGTCTCACCTCTCCTCTTTATCCTTTTCTCTCCTCTTCTCTCCTCTGTTCTCATCTGCTCTCGTCTATTCTCTCCTCTTCTCCTCTCTCCTCTACTCTCCTCCCCTTTCCTCCCCTCCCCTCTCTTCTCTCCCCTCTCATATCCTCCCCTCTCCTCCCCTCCCCACTCCCCTCCCCTCTACTCTCCTCCCTTCTCTTCTCCCCTCCTCTCCTATCATCCCCTCTCCTCTGCTCCCCTCCCCACTACCCTCGCCTCCCCTCTCCTCTCCTCCCATCCTCTCTCCCCTCTCCTCCCCCCTTTCCGCCCCTCTCCTCCCCTCCCCTCTCCTCTACCCTCCTCTCCTATCCTCCCCTTTCCTCTCCTGCCCTCCCGTCTCCCTTCTCCTCCCCTCTCATCTCATCCCTCTCCTCCCCTCCCCTCCCCACTCTCCTCAATCTCCTCTCCTCCCCTCCCATCTCCCTCTCTCCTCCCCTTCCCTCTCCTCCCCTCCTCTCTCCCTCCCCTCTCCATTCCTCGCTCCCCTCTCCCCTGTCCTCTCCCATCCTCTCCTATCCTACCCTCTCCTCTCTTCCACTTATGCTCCCTCCTTCTCCTCCTCCCCCATTCTGCTTATCCACACGATTCTCCTCTCCTCACCTCTTCTCCTCCACCTCTCCTCACCTTCATCCCATATCCCCATTCCTCTCCCCCGTTCTTCTCACACCATCCCCATCGTCTACACACTTATCTGCCCTTGCTCCTCTCCTTCACTCCTCCCTCTCCCCCGCTCATCCTCCAATCATCCTATCCTCTCCTAGCTCCCTTTCCCTCTCCGTCCTTTCCCCATCTCCTCTTCCTCTCCTCCTGGTCTCTTTCCCGTCTCCCAACATCCCCTCTTCCTCTCCTCTTCTCCTCTCAATCCTCTCTCTCTACCCTCCCTGATTGTCCAGCCCTTCGGTTATCTTCTGTCCCCTCCTTCTCTCCGCCAATCCGTACTAAGTTTCGATAAGTCAGTTCTTTTCATCTGCATTCAAATTTCTGCGAAAGCCTGTGCTATATTTACGTCTCGATAACAAGAGGAAAGGATACATTGGACCACATAGATACCTCCACATGCAGTAGAACAACGCCACATTAATCTGCTGGCAGGGGTAGAACCCAGATCATGGTTGATACTGATTTTATTTGTGCATGGCATCGTCCACTCCATGCTCAGGTGTGAGTATTTTGTGAAGCAGAACTACTTAGATTTAATAGAGGGATCCATCTCTTGCTGAACCAAGAAGAATATAAACTTTAGCTTTTTTCAGCCGCCTCTTCGCCTGGCACTGAACATTACTAGTTTCAGTGTCTGGTGTATGTGACTGAGTAAGATATCGAGTACTGGTTCCGGCAATACGGTATCACCGTGAATCAGCACTATAAAGCTAACAGGGGCGAATTGTTGGCAGTCGGGTCGGTTCCGCACTTCGTGTATACTTAGATGCTGCTGCTAGAAGGCTAAACCCCAATTCCTCATAAAAGGGCAGTCACGTGAAAGAATCCACTTTGCCAGTACTTCCGGTTCCAATTAAAGTTGGGACAGTCTCCGTTTGTTCAGACATTAAGAAACCTCAAATGGATTATGTTCACAGATGGATAAAATGCATTGATTTAGTGTGGAATTATTGACACGGTTATTAATAGAAATCGAGTCGAGTACCTGCAGGGGGTATTGATAGTTGAGTGGGTGTGTGGAGAAATATCCACTTACCTCTCTGCTGGGGTTCTCTGGGCGATATGTGGGAGTGTATGTGTGTTGGGCGATAACTATTTAGAACTGTGCAGGGAGTGTGTGTGGGTTACTGCGTTTGTATATTTGTAGGTGTGTGTCTGCGTGAGTGTGCGTCGTGTGTGTATGATAATGCGGAGGTGGGAATGTGTGTGTCGCTGTGTGTTTCTGTGTGTGTCTGTGTGTGTAGAATAATGTGGAGATGGGGAATGCGTGTGTCACAGTGTGTGTTGCTGTGTGTCTGTGTGTGTAGAATAATGCGGAGATGGGGAATGCATGTCCCGCAGTGTGTGTTGCTGTGTGTCTGTGTGTGTAGAATAATGCAGAGATGGGGAATGCGTGTGTCGCAGTGTGTGTTGCTGTGTGTCTCTGTGTGTAGAATAATGTGGAGGTGGGGAATGCGTGTGTCACAGTGTGTGTTGATGTGTGTCTGTGTGTGTAGAATAATGCGGAGGTGGGAAAGTGTGTGTCGCTGTGTGTGTCGCTGTGTGTGCATGTGCAGGAATACCTACTTAGTACTCTGCCGGGAGGTTATGCATTGTGTGTGTACGTGTGAGTGTGTAAGTATCTACTCAGTGTGTGTAAGTAACTACCTGTGCATTACTCTGTAGGAGTGTGTGGTGTGTGTAGGTATGTGTGAGTGTGTGTAAGTAACTACATGCGCATTACTATGTAGGAGTGTGTGTTGTGTGTAGGTATGTGTGAGTGTGTGTAAGTAAATGCATGTGCATTACTATGTAGGAGTGTATGTTGTGTGTAGGTATGTGTGAGTGTGTGTAAGTAAATGCGTGTGCATTACTATGTAGGAGTGTGTGTTGTGTATAGGTATGTGTGAGTGTGTGTAAGTGACTACCTATACATTACTCTGTAGGAGTGTGTGTTGTGTGTAGGTGTGTGAGTGTGTGTAAGTAACTACCTGTGCATTACTCTGTAAGAGTGTGTGGTCTGTCTAGGTATGTGGGAGTGTGTCTAAGTAACTATCTATGTATTACTCTGTAGGAGTGTGTGTTGTGTGTAGGTATGTGTGAGTGTGTGTAAGTAACTACCTATGCATTACTATGTAGGAGTGTGTGTTGTGTGTAGGTTTTTGTGTGAGTATGGGTAGGGAACTAGCTATGCATTACTCTGTTCGATGTGCGTATTACTCTCTGGGCAGGTATGTGTGTAGGGAAGTACCTATTTAGTACTATGCATGGAGTGTGTGTCTTCCTGTGTATATGCGTGAGTGGGGAGATATACATATTTTACCCAGAGCATGGTGTCTGTTGTTGTGTGAACATGTGTGAATGTATATGAGGAGAGATGTTTATTTAGGACCCTGTGAATGGTGCGTGTTGCTCAGTGATGTTGAGTGGATCTGTGTGTGTGGGGAGGGACACATAATTAGTACTCTGCAATGGTGCATGTGGCTGTGTGTAGCTTCATGCGTGTGTGCATGTGTGTATTGGTGGACATTGTTCTGTGTAAGTGAATGGTTGTGTGGGGAGAGACACATATTTAGTACTATGCAATGGTGCATGTTAATGTGTGTAGCTTCATGTGTGTGCATGTTATCTGTAAGTTAATGTGTGTGTGGGGGGGGAGAGACACATATTTGGTACTTTGCAATGGTGCATGTTGAGGTGTGTGTGCGTGTTGATGTGTGTATTTGCGTGTATGTGTGAAGATGCTTGCGTGCGAGTGGGATCAGACAACCCCACTTAGTACCACTTCCGTCTTCAAACAATAGATCAGATGGCGTAATATGCCAGGCTCCCTTTGCTAATATAATCACCACGAGAGGATTCCTGTATCTGGCGCACAGTGTGCATTTTTCTCGATGAGCTAATGCACTGCCTCGCCTCAATGTGGCCAGTGGAAACATATTGTGACACGCCCTTAACACGGCGCCTCAGTGTGGCCAGTTGAGGCCTAGTGTGACATACCCTTAACCCGGCCCCTCATTGTGGCCAGTGGATGCCTAGTGTGGCAGGCCCTTAGCATGGCGCCTCACCTCAATGTGACCAGTGGAGGCATAGTGTGACAGGCCCTTAACACAGTACCTCACCTCAATGTGACCAGTGGAGTCATAGTGTGACAGGCCCTTAGCGTGGTGCCTCGCCTCAAAGTGGCCAGTGGAGGCACAGCGCGAGAGGCCCTTAATGTGGCACCTTGCCTCAATGTGGCCAGTGGAGGCATAGTGTGACAGGCCCTTAATGTGGTGCCTCAATGTGGCCAGTGGAAGCATATTGTGACAGGCCCTTAGCACAGCATCTCAATGTGGCCAGTGGAGGCCTAGTGTGACAGGCCCTTAACACGGGCCCCTCATTGTGGCCAGTGGAGCGTAGTGTGGCAGGCCCTTAGCACAGCGCCTCACCTCAATGTGGCCAGTGGAGGCGTAGTGTGACAGGCCCTTAACGCGGCACCCTAATGTGGCCAGTGGAGGCATAGTGTGACAGGCCCTTAACGCGGCACCCTAATGTGGCCAGTGGAGGCGCTCTGGCGCCGACAATGCATCGATTTAATACCCGGGTTCCGCTCTCTTATCGGTTCCTTCTCGTGACCAGATCGACCGGGCGAGGTGGCCTAATCGTTAGAGGGAGTGCCTCACGTCCGGATGGTCGGGAGTTCGGTTATCTTTCGAGTCAAACCAATGGCTTTAGAATTTATAGTAAGTAGTGTTGTTTCCTAGCCTGGCACTCAGCATTAATAGGATAGGGCAAATAATGGTTCGCTTAGTATCAAGATAATGTGACTGAGTGGGATATCGGATCATGGTGCTGGCAGCCTCATTTCCCAGCGGATCAGCACTATAAGGTTGCCGTGAGTGCACGCTGTCACAAGTCGATACCTGTCCTCACATGACCTTAGATGTTGTTAGGATGTAAAACAATAACCAACAACATGTGACCAGATGGAGGGGTGCAGTCGCTGCTATCCTGTTGGCGATCTATCCGCCTTGTTGTGGGTGCACCGGGTCAGGTTAATAACATAGGGCAACCTGCAGGGAACCAGCGCAATGTTACTGTCAACTTCTGGTTGGTTAGATGACGTCAGCAGTAAGTTTCACAAATACATTTAAATATGTGACACGGATTCGACTGTGGGCTATTTGTCGGGTTTGCGGGACTGGCTCTTGCAAATTGTTAGTTTGTGGAATCTCCTATATAATATATAAGAGATGTATTGGAAATATTTCTACTTTCCCCGTGATTGTCTTTTAGTTCTCTGACTGGCCGCTGAATGTCACGCCGATATAAGGTGTGAAACCCAGCGGAGATTTGAACCCTGTTTGTTTTCCACTTTCGTTATTCTTTCTTATCAGATATTGAAACTTAGATGTTGTCTGTGGTATTACTGGTCACGTTGAGTGTTCAGTTCCTTGTCACATTCTCCATGAATACAAGTGGGAGGAACAACTAGCCCCACAAGCTGAAGGCCGTGGGTAAATGGACCTAGCTGAACTAATTATATGCCCTTGATAGACGAGGTCACAGGGTTATAATCAAAGTTGAATGGTCCGAAGATTTTGAGTTTTCTGTCTTTTTCTGAGATAATTATATTAGGTTAATCGTTATAATCTACGTTACTTTAGTCTGAAGTAACTTTGCTTTAACATGACAAACTTAGAAGATATTTCAAGTGTAAATGTAGAAAATTAATGTTGATGTGCCTGGCAAAATTGTGATTCCATAGGGTTCAGCAGTAACCTGCTCTATTATATTGACTTACGCCCTTCTATGGACCAGCACATCGTTAATAAATGAACCCGTATCTAAGGTAAATGGATATATGTAGGTTCAAATATAGATAAGTGTTTCGATTTTGACAAGCTTATGCTTTTATGGGACTATGGAACTTTAAATTAACCCACGGTGATAAAAATATGAGGTAACCTAATGTAAGGAGACTGCTTGCTTACATGTCCAGGTTCTCGTTCTTCTCATCTACCGTCGAAGCGAGTCGGTGTCCTACAAAAGAAGGGAGTATAATATTATTTGATATATTACGTAGGTGAGAAGACAATACAATTAGTTTGGTTGAGCTATCTCTGGCTGGACCCTCCTTAAAAGGCCCCTCCGCTTTATTAAAGTCAAAATTGTGCACAAGTGAGACAGATAGTGGGGGAGCATGTCCGCATGTGACCCCCTTGAGCTGGGAGCTCCCCGTATTGGGAGCATTGAGCTGGTAGCCAAGGCGCTCCAGCCCAGTGTAATGAGCAATGTGTCAATGCAAGTAAATAGAAACATAAGAGGTAGTCCTAGCAGAGCGCATGTCGGCCAGCTGGCCCGAAGTACAAAGTTACACAATAATAGCACTCAGTTGTATATCGGCTTTATGAGTCGGGTGGCTGGCAAGCACCGTTATATTATAATGACACTGAGTCGTGTATCGTCCTAACTGGCCTGCAGACATATTAATTAACGGTGTTGATCAAAGAGCTACACAAAGGCATATAGGTTAATATCAGACAAACAATGCAGGTGAAATCCATTCTAAATAATATTACACAACACATTATTTATCGATGATGGTAATATTAACTGTGTAGAAAGATGGCATTTATTATTTCAATCATATTCACATCACTATTGTTATTTCCTTCTGAGAAAATCAATGTGTTCTTCTGAACATATTTGTTTACAAAAGGAAGTGATTGGTGTTCCATCCATCGTATATGTATTGCTAATCACACAAATACAAATAATAATTGTAAAATGTACGGCAAAATAGACAGGTTAGTAATCTATGCTGCGGACAATATACATCATAATGTGCTTGCAGAGAATATATGGGTACCTTGTAAAACCAACATAGATATACAGCTAGCCTAGTGTTTTATATAACAGTGTTTCTCCTCAGTGTTTTAAAACCCACATATATAATTTGAGATGTGTGCACGGGTATTTAGTTGCTATCAGTATCAGGGTTATTATGGGATAAGTAGGGAGTGGACTGACTCATGGAGATGACTCTCACAGCAGCGAGCTAAATGGAGAGCTGCAGTCAAGTAATTAAAGCAGTCTTTGTTGCATCGCGACCGACAGCATGATGATGATGAGGGAATGAAGTTATATTAAATCTTGTCAGTATGGGTGTGCTAATGTGAAGTGTTACAACAGTTGGAGATGTTACAATAGTTGTTAGGTGTTCAATGTATTTTGTATTAGTTGTAGTGTGGAAATAGTGGTCAAGGAAAGAGTTCATGGTTGGCTTCTATTTCCAAAGGCACAGCCCTGTTTGAAACCGATCGTATACCTGAAGCTGAGCAAAAGTGCCAGTAAAGCGAAGATCATCTCCTTCACCCACCAGACTCTCTGACTGCAGCTACACACAATACCTAATGTGCCACTGCACATTCCAGGCACAAATTGGACTTACCAGCCATCGTCTAGTTCCCAACAAACAATGAGTTGCTGTCATCATCGCCACCGAAGGACAACCAAAAAGAAGAAGTATGGTATTTACAATCGGTGCAGTAAGGTCATGTTAGTACAGGAAGAGCCTTTGTAATCCAGTATTGCATACTTTGGTCTGGCATGTTTTGAATCTGCCACCATTATGTTGAGCTCCATGTCCTCTACTACAGCATTTACTTTTACATTTTGAGCTTCACATTACCTGAACCAGTAAATACTTTGTTTCGAAGCACTACTGGCTGTTATTTCCCTTGATAATACAGCTATAAGGAATGCGCGCACGGTTTTACATAAGCTGTTTCCTTATAGGTTTTAATGGAACATTTCTGTAGTTTGGCATTTTCAATGATTCAGCAATGAACAGTTCCCTTTTAATCCCAAGGTTACCGAATTAATGAGGTACAACCTGTAGAAGGATTATTGGCACACTCTGAGGAAGTTGCTACTTTAGTGTTAAGAGTGGAGTTATTGTCAGAGAAAGGAGGGTGGGTGGGATGGCGAACAGGAGCGGGGGCTGAACAAAAGCAGGGGATCCACCAATGGGACTTGTGTATGGTGTACTTTGCCTCTCCTTCAGAAGCCCTGCCTTGTTGCAAATATGGATGTGCCTGCCTACAAGAAGGCATTGTTTAGGTTATATTGAGACGCTAGCTGCTCGATCATCTGTCTCTCGACTTAATCTATCAACTGACGGAGGCAGGTATCGAATGGATTAATTTGGCTGATCCTTTCTGATTATCATTTAGTGAAACTTACACAAACACAAACACACACATTGTGCCCAAAGCAAACACCTCCTCCACTTCGTCTCGTGCAGAAAGCTTTGAAGGCCGACAGGGGGCCGTGCTACTAGCTATTCACACTACCACCAACATCATCAAAGCGATGGTGGGTCGCATTATTATAACAATCCAATGTTGTCATAGTAACACTCACAGTTTCAAGTGTTTAATATTATGTGAAATAGCAGGAACAATTTAGAGGCACTACATAATTGCTCTTTCCCATTCTACTACACGGCTAATGGACTACTGTGGGTGTTTGGTACCAGCTCAATTGGCGATAATGAGTTGCTGTGATATATAGATTTAGAAGTAATGGTGGTTTATTACTTACCCACACTCAGGCAGGGGGGCTTTGTGTCATAGATATTGTTGTATGGGACACAATGCTAAGGGCAGACCCCTCCTTTATTATGTTTCGGTGTTTGTCGGCAATTAGGGTCCCAACCATTGGACTACCTAGGTCCATGATGGAAACAGCAGCTCCTCAGACGTGATACCCAAATGAGTTTTGCATTCGTCTCCTGTTTTGAGAGATCGGGAGATCTGAACGCATGGGTTTGTGGGTTCAAACCCTGTCCAGGCAAACCAGTGACTTAACAAATTATACCTGTCACTTCCTAACCAGGCACTCAGGATCATTAGGATAAGGCAATGACTGTTTAGCTCAGTTTCAGGATAATGTGACTTGTGGGTGGGATATCAGATCATGGTGTCAGTGCCCTGATTTCCCAGTGGGACAGCACTATAAAGTTACCATGAATATGTATTGTAACAATTCGGTACCAGTCCTGATATGACCTTAGATGTTACCAGGACGTACACCTCCAACAATCAACCCCACTGACCACCTAACTTCTTGTATACTTGTCTACTGAGTGGGATCCATGAGGAATTTGCCTTATAGTTACAGGGTTCAGGTATGCAATTTAATGGCATGCTCACACTACATGAACTATCCAGGCAATGGAACATGCATACCTGCATAAACTGGGGTTGACCGATCGCACAGCATAAACTATCCTGGTCACGGCACCAGTGTTGGGGGATTACGAAAATGTGTTAATGTGTGTAAATATGTGTAAGTATGTGTAGATATGTGTAACTATGTGTAAATATGTGTAAATACGTGTACGGATATGCAGATATGTGTAATTATGTGTAAATGTGTGTATATATGTGTAAATATGTGTGAATATGTGTGAATATGGGTAAGTATTTGTAAATACGTGTAAACAGGTGTATATATGTGTAATTATGTTTGAACATGCGTAAATATGTGTAGATCTCTCTGAATATGAGTGAATATGTGTAAACACATATGCAATAAGGAACTTAAGTCCTGTGTTTGCATTGCTGTTCCAGGGTGAGTGTCCTGCCATTTGACCACGTATGTTCCCTGATCCCACCAACTCCAGCGTCTCCCTGAACGTTTTCCCACCCAACTCCTCCCATACTTTACCTGATTGAGGAGAGCCGACTCCGCTAGTTCGAACCGCGTGGTGAATTTTGAAGAACAGGCCCGGTGCATATTTAGTACAACGTGGCCGAGCGGCCTTTGTCGTCGCGGTTTGAGCCACGAAACGTGATTCTCGCGCAAGATGATAAACCCGTGAAAATGCGCGCAAATCTTGTGAGAGATAATCAGGATGAGGGACATCTATATCGCTGTGTTAATGAAACAGCTCAGATGATAAGGACGTTGTTTGCCCGCGAGGTGGCAGCACAAGAAGCAGCGGATTATGCCTATTGGCAATAACTGCTGATCTGACAAATGTAATGGGAAACAGTTCCAGGGCACGAAGCCACCCTGTCAGGAGGCCAGCCCGGTTTGTTGCCCATTGGGAATTTGTTGTTCAACTGAACGGATAGAAGGCTGGTGGAGACAGTTGAGCTGTTTTAGTCCAATGTCATCCAAAGTAGCTGCACATCATAAAATAATGTATTGTATTTTATTTGAATGAGGTTGGTATGTGTGGCGAGCGAATATTAACGGCATCGTTATGTATTGGGAAGGTTAGATATTAGGGTGTTCCCATGCAGTAGTGATGTCATCCCTCGGTGGTATGAGATATGGGAGGTATGAATCTACATTAATTCATGCCTACACAAACTTATATATCAGTGTCCCTATGTTACATAGTAGTGTATATTGTCCATCTGGTCTCAAGTTTCAGCAGCAATAACCTCTCTCTGGATGGCGTACTTTGAAGGTGGTCTAATTTATGGGTGATTTCCTATTGTACTGACCAGAACGGTGGATGGCCTAATGCTTGTGTGGTCTCATACCGGTCATATAGCCATTTAGGCCGTATAATTGGTCCAGTTTCTTCCAGCTACAAATCCTTCTTCTTGTGATAAACCACTTACTGTCGCCCAGAACTCGGTTATCACGCAGTAAACACTGTTTAAAAGTATGTGGATTTTAGGCTTAGCGTCGATGGTTATCAAAAACGGGTGTAATTTACATACGGGAACAAACTGGAGACAAGACAGAGATGGAGATAACAAAAATTTACTGGAGAATATAACCTGCAGGCAGGTCGGTCTTGGCTGGAGAACATATCGGTATCGTGTATCGTGTCATGAGTTAAATGACAATGATGTTATTGAGGTATCATATAGAGTACCAGCACGGTTAGGTCAGTCTTGGCTGGAGAACATATTGGTATGGTGTATCGTGTCATGAGTTAAAGGAGAACGATGTTATTGAGGTATCGTATAGAGTACCAGCAAGGTTAAATGATGTCATGATAAGTGTCAGGCATATCGAACAATTGATTAGCGATTAGAGATGAGACTAGTTAAATGTTGTTATGTTGTGAGGAAAATGGAAAGGTCAGGAAAGAGATGAGAGAGAAGAACTAGCACGGAACCAGCAGCCCTCAACCCCTACCCCTTACCTCCTTCATCATCGGGTGGTGGGTGGGTGAAGCGACTTGCAAGGAGAAAGACCAGCGTGAAAGTGAAGTGCGAGTCAGCAGTCAGTGACGAGGAAATAGGGAAAGAAAGTAGTGCCGAGAGAAAGTAGTGCATGTGTTCCCGCCAGTAAATTATCCATGTTGACAGTGCCAACATGCGTAATGTTAGAAGGTATAGAGCAGGAGGGATAATTCTGGTATATTGAAAAGGGAAATAAAAGGTAGATTAACTAGGTGAATTGTGGGTAAGAGGGGCTGCGAGGTGACATTCCAAAAAGAGGCTGGTCTGCAGTTGGGCAGTGGTCAAGGGAGGCTGGTGATGGGAGAGTGGTCAATCTAGATATAAAGCTGGACTGTGCGGGGAGAGGGGAGTTGGGCAGTTGGAGCCTGTGGCCAGAGCAGTGACAAAGGAGCAGGACCACATGGATGAGATAGTCTTTGTATTGGTATTGGTTGAGGAAAAGGGGAATTGAGTTAGCTGCATTGTATTGTATTGCATTGTACATGTGAGGTATTGCTCAGTTCTTGGAAAGAAAATAAACCAAAATATCAACTAGTATAATGCTTGTTTGGGATTTCAACTGGATGAACGAGGGACGAGAACATAGGCTTCCAACGTTTATTGTAGCTCTGCCCAATGTGGCATCTGCAACCAAGTGACCCGCCCCCTGACCAGCCAGGTCCCACGTCAACTCTCATGGGGGTGTTCACTAGCCGAACGTAGTAGATGGCAGTCCACTTGTGACACTGCACAGGTAGTGTGCAGCCACCCGACACAATATAACTTTGACGGTAGATGGCATCCCTGCAGCCATCACATCATGGTGGAGCTCATGTACAGACTACCACATTCTTGTACTTTTAGATGTTTATCTGGTTTAATGCTTAAACCAGGCCTGGACATGTCTGTCAACCTACTCTGTAAGTCAACTATCTTTGTGTACATGTACTTCCTGGTTGAATCAGGAGGAATTGAGTTCCCATAATTATGTCATGTCGGTCTCAATAGGTCCATGGTCACGTGACACATTGGCCTCACCGGAAGTGGATTCGCGTCCTGTCAACGTGGGCTGTATATGACACACCTTTTTGACATGTTGTAAAATATTCCGACTTTTTAGGCCCGGTTCATAAATAAATAATAGTTTTAATAAATTCTGAAATTTCTCCTTTTCGCAAAACTCATATGTGAAACATTAAGAAAACTATTTTAATCATATTTACCTCATTCAGTTATTTCCATAAAGTCATTATAATAATATTGCAAGTATATAAGTAGCCCTATAAAACCGCTCTAATAATAACTAAATCATTGTATCATGTTGGTAACTACATCTACATAATATTCAAGCCAAGTTGTGAAGCCATAGTAGATTATGTATATCAAGTGAAGTGATAATTCATATCAGATTGTTCTAAGCTTTTACATTGAATATAACCACTCGAGATAAGAATTCTGGAAAATTATTACTGTATTGATATATTTACATGTATTACTGAATTAAAGTCTGTTGGTATTTTATATTGTATAAAAGGAGATAAATGCTGAAACTAAGGAAGCATATACAGTTACTGCAGACTGTGGTTTCTTCACCCAGACTGATAGGCAGTGAAGAATGCCACAGAATGGGTACAATAATTAACTTAAGAAACTGACATACGGATGCCAGTATCTGAGGGAGTGTTAGCACACAGGTGATAATGCATGGGGGCTGTGCGTGTGGGAGGAGGGTGGAAGTGTGCGCAGGACTTGCCAAATCCAGGTGTCAGGCTGGAGGTGGAAGGTGGTGTGTTTGTGTGTGGTGAACCCTCCCTGACCCATCTGGTCGCAGATTACTTAGCTAAAGAAGATGCAATATGTCATTCTCAAAGTAAGGAATGTAGAAGCTCAGACCCAGCCGTTCAAATCCTACGACCTTACAACATCAGAGGCGAATGCCCCACACATTTGGCCATCCTATCTGGTTATTTAAAAGACAATTTCAGAAGGGAATCGGCAAACTTGAAGAGAGTTGATGCTGAAGGAACAAAGAAGTTGTCCTGCTGTTGTTATCGTTATTGCTGGTTGCTTAGTGCCGTGTCAGTAGGAAGGCAATAATAATTGTGAGAAATTCTTAGCTCGAATTATCTCATATTATTCAACTGCCGCTTATAAGCGCAATGTCAAAGCATTCAATCAATTATGTGACAAAAGGCAGCCAGCAAGATAAAAGCTCACAATTATTGAAATTGTGACCAAGAAAAATCTAATTCTAGATAAAAGCAAAGGGTGTCATTCTTCATAAATTGGTAAAAAATGGTTTAGTAATTGAGGTGGTTCAGTCCTGCTGCCCCAAAGAAGGCAAATGGCTTCTTGGTTTGCTTGGGTAAAGAGTTCATGCATGCTGTTTGCATTCTCAAATTGTTGACGCAAGAACATAACATCAACACAGTTTAATAAGATGATTTTGAGTGGGATGTTAGTGCTCCAGACCAAAAGTCCCTCAGGCTGGTCTGCCTGCGTTAACGGCCGCCAGCAGCAACATGGTCATGTCCTAGACGAAAGGAGTCGATAGAGCCCTGCCTGCATGGTAATATCCCCCTGCCTGTGTTAACCATGACATCATTCAGTGAACGCAACATAAACCATGACCCAGATAAGCCATGAAGCGCAGAAGGAATCAGAATCCTGATAGGTCCGTGTGGCGCCGCAGAAAGTGTGGCCTAGATAACCTCCTGAACACGTGACCTAGATAGGCAGCCCCGGGAGATTGTCGAGATAAGATTGGAAATGGAGACTGCGTCACAATGCCTTCACACGCCATGTGTGACGTCACAAAGAGGCTATTCTCGCCCCCCAGCGTCCCACCCATTGATGGTGCAAATATTGACTGCGAAAGTGACATCACAATGGGGGGGCCAGTCTACAATTCATGTGGACTGTTTCTTTTACCACCGTCTACTGGTCTGTTTGATGGCGATGGAAGTCTACATCATAGCCACAGTTTACGTCCATGTGACCTGATTCTCGGACAAACTCAGATAATCTTGTTTGTGTAGTAGTCTGAACATGAGCTCTACTATCACGCGGTAGCAGCGGAGACTACGACGCCATCAGTGCAGTACCACTACACTGCGCTAGGTGGCGGCATGGGTCACCACCGGTCAGACCTCGACTGGGCTGACCTCTACTGCGTGTGGTTGACCCACCCCCCCACACACACCTATAGAGTCGATGTGGGATCTGGCGAGTCAGGGGGCGGGTCAGACAACTACTGACGCCGTGGAGAGCAGATGGTTCAATAAACCCAAGGAGAAGCGTACACTGAATTGAATCTTGGTGTTCTTCCGTGTGAAAGAGTGAGAGTCGGAGGGCCGTGGGCCATTACATTTGTTTTTGTAAGTATTAATCCTGCGAATATCATGATTGTGCACCATTTGTTACCCGGAAAGCTCCGGTCTTCCTGACTTAAGCATTGCAGTTGTGACATATTGCTGTATTGCACCAACAATTAAATATGGACTTTGCTTTGTTGTGAGTTGTGTTTGGTAGCTGATAAACCCTGATTCCAAATCCGTGATATTAGTGACACAGCCTGTTATCAGATGTTGCCTTCAGGAACTTTGTGGTGTTCTCTGTGGTGGAGCGGTTAGAGTTGAACTCTAACGTTTTTCTAGGTTGAACTCTTAATGTGAAGGTCAGTGGTTCGAATCCCTGTGCCCCCACCTCTGGCAATTTGTATGTCCACCGTTGTGTATAACTTACAGCATCATCAAAGGCCAGTTGGTCTCATACCATATCTGTGTGGTGTGGGAGGTTAAAATCCTTTGGGTCGGTATAAGTATAGGCTAGGGCTTTCTATTGACAAACTGTCTAATGGTGAAAACAAGCCTATTCAGGCTTATCCATGATAGGCAGTATAAATCTTCAAGAGAGGAAGGGACTTTGTAGCGATCATATTTGGAGATGACATTGGTTGTGGCACAAATGGGAATGAAAGGTGCATATATATCGTCCAATTCAATGTACCTGCAGGCAGCTTTCATGAAATGAGGAGAGCGGCAGTCAAGTAATGAAAGATGATGATGAACATTTAAGACATATCAGCATTATGTAGAAGGATATAAGTGTGAAATATATGTTGTAACAGGTTGCCTTGTTATGCACACCTTTGACATGATCAGTGTGGAATGATCAGGCATGCTAGATGTTAGCCCTTCCCCCCAATAGCCGATGTCTACTTTTTGTTCTTGGGGGTAGGTAAATAAAGAAAGCCTACAAGAAACCTTCCCAGTTGACATGTAAGTTGTGGCCGTCATTTCCTACTTATTATTTATTGTTGGCTGTAATTTGTATGTTGCTACCGCTTGCAATATGATCAAATATTAGCAATTATTGTCCATGTATATACTATACAATAGAAGTAACAGTTTGGTGTTGGTGGAATTCTCCTCTTGATACATCATCACTGTACTAAGCTAATGTGATACACACGGCTGACATTTCATCTCTTAACATCAATCTAACCAAGGCTAGTAACTGTTGTTCAAATATTAATGTTCCTGATTAATGTTGTTATACGAAAATATTGTGGTAGTAGTCTGTACTGACCTCTCAGGCAAGGAGCCACCCAGACAGATAACTGTGGATAGGGTGGTGACATCGGGGAGCCTAAGTGGTGTAATGATTATCAAACTGGCTCGGAATGCAAGATATGTGGGTTCGATTCCCGCTCCCATTGACATCACCCCGACAAGACGTGTCCTGTCACAAGGATCCTGTACATGCTATGCCATGTATGGTTGTTGAACCTACCCTCTGTATGTATATACAAGTGCCATACCTGTAGATATGTAATTGTAAGCATGAACATACTTACAATTCCAGGTGGCCCGGGGTAGTAGTCTGCACTGAACTCTCAGGCAAGGAGCCACATAGACCAGTACCCGAGAATAGGGTGGTGACAGCAGGGTTCCTAGGTGGTGTAATAGTTACCACACTGACCTGGAATGTTAGGGATGTGGGTTCGATTCTCGCTCTAGGCACAATATTTCCCATCTCCATCACCCCTACAACCATATCTTTGCATGCCTGCGAAGTGTGTAAAATATGCATGCATTATTAGACAGAGTATATTGTTGAAATGTGTGCGCATATACCTGTGTCCAGCCAAGTACAAAATAAAGTGATGCCAATAAATATCCATTGTCATGTAGTTTAAATGCATGCACAGTCATAGTAGAATGCGTTGTTCCACATACGGAGCATGTCGCCTCAGGCACTTCGGATAATACAGTGGTGTCTGTCAGAAATATGCATATATTAATGTGCTGCCATCTGGTGGCTTGAAAAAACACTAAATAACAACCGTTATAAATCATGTTGTTACTGTCACCTAGGGGTAACATCTATTATAATTGTATCAGATAGTATAGCTGTGTGATGGTTCTTGATTATGTCGCCAGGTGGTAGCACACGGATGGGAACTGAAATGGTGCTGTATAGATTGAGTGCATCTTGACCTCTTTAGAACAAAACTCCCACCAGGATCCGCCACCGCCATGCAATCACGAGGTTAATCAAATTGATCTTGGTTCAGACTGGACTACCTGGTTGTTGGAGGATCCACTTCTCCCGTGGACATTCATCGGAATGACTCCGCCCCGAGTCAAACCCAAAACTGATTACGCCCCACAACCTCAACGGGCAATATGCACCAACAAGGGCTGTCAAGGATGGGTTGGCTAAGTTCTGAAGATAAAGTGACTGAGTCGTATTTTGGATATATCCCACCGCTTCTATTACTAACTTGCTACCTCACCACGTTTAGCACTATGACGCCGACAGTAATCCACACTACCAAAGATGACTAGGCACCCATTTGGCCATGACACTCCACTTGTTGCTAGGATTTAAAACCCCAATTAATCAGACACGCAGGACCATTTCGCGGTGACCCCGCGGTGACCTCGCGGTGACCCCGCGGTGACCCCGGCGTTCCGAGACGCTGTGTGTCCAGTTGTTGTTAGTAGGTACTCCAAAGTGATTTCTATTTTCAACAGGTCAGTATTACATCTTATATATCTGTACAGATCTTTTAAATTGGATCTCAGTGATATAAAAATCATTTATATCGATTGAATAGCTGCAAAGTTATGAGTGTTTAAAGATTGATTTTTTTGCCCCGATTTGTGCACATTTCCAAATTAGCCAAATCTTGGATTTTAGGGTCCCACCTAGAAGCTATTTTGCATATGATCTGTCCAATATTAAAGAATCTCATTCTCTATAGTACAAATAAGAAGCTCAATTTTTTACAGACCATCACTGTTAGTATTCTTTCTGAAATTTCATGTCAAACTTGCTAAATTCCTTAATTTCCAGCAACCACCAATAATAAATTCAGTAAAATATAGAAAAATAGCATAACTCCCATTCTAATTGTCCTATCATAGCAGTCTTTATACCAAAATAACCAGAATCAAAAGCTCTACATGATGACATAATTTTCTAACTGATCAGAGAAAGAAAAACAACAATCAATTTTAGGCATCGCGAGCTGACAATAAAATTAAGAAATATTGCATAACTCCCATTCTAATTGTCCGATCACTGCACTCTTTATACCAAAATAACCAGAATTAAAAGCTCTACATGATGACATCATTGTCTAACTGATCAGAGAAAGAAAGACAACATTCATGTTTAAGCATCACGAGCTGACAATAGCCAAATTCTTGCAGCAGTCACTTCTCAGACCACGCTTGATGCACATGATATAAATCTCAACCAAATATTGTTCTGGTTAGGTAGAGGAAGACTTAAGCTTTCTGATGATATCATTTTCAAAACGATCCTGATCAATTTTCAAGGAGGATTAATGTCTTAATGTTTTCACTACTTCAGTTCAATCAAATTTCCCACTCAGAAACACTCATGCTTGATATGCTAATGAAGCCTAGATTCTTCTCTATCTTTTATTGGTGGTCATTTTTAGCTCAGGTCAATGTACTCACCAAGCCATCAAGTTTAGGGAAGGGAGTAGCTCAGACTGCATGAAAACAAAATCGGCAAGCATGCTCAGAGCTGCCGATGGTACCCACCAACAAGTGTCCATTGACTGTGATTTATTTCATAATGATGATTAAAAATCAGACACCCTAAAATGCAAAAGAACAAGCTTTAATTTGATATAACGTTTATTTCAAACCAAGCAGAATTAGTGGAGATTCAAGCCTTTTTAAAACGGTTAAAATAGGTCAAATTTCGCGCTGCGGACACCGTATACGCCGACTTTGGAGTACCTATTGTTAGTATTCCTACAGCTTAGTACTTCACGTCCCCGCCACCAGGTGGCGCGTCGCCAGCCCCTGGAGAAATAATCGCTGACCCCCGCGCACCATGGGGTCTCCATCACCAAATAACGACGCTTATTAACAATTCAACAGCGCCACCTCGCGGGAACGGCGACAGATGCTCGTAGCCGTCAGCCTCGGTTTGAGATGGTTACAGTCACTTTTCAGCACGTGTGTATTGATTTGTCCAGCAGTGGCATTATTAGCTCAACTCTCTTTATGTGCCTGTGTTCCCTCTTTTTCCCTCCAGCCCACTCGAAGAGTTCAGACGCAATAACAAACAACGACAAATCCTTTTTATTTGTTGTCTTTAAAATAACAAATGGTTTTGCGCTTTGCAGTTAAAGTCTACCGATGTGGCAGCTTCGGTCAACACTTTGTAACAGTAAAATATGAATATCGGAATGAGGGCAGCTTCCAGGCCAAGGTGGTAGTCATGACTTAATTTTGGCTCATATCGCGTTTGTCAGGTGTTGCGCCTGAACCATTATGTTGAATAAACGGAAGGTTGTATGTAGGACTACTGATTTGGTGGCCATTTTGTTTGAGCGGAAACCGAAGATATTGGGCAATCAATCGAATCCTCTGCAGGAGTGCCTATCTCAGCAGATGCCTGCCAGATCTCTGTGATAATAGTCGCCACCTGTAGTTCTAACCTGTGTTCTAACCCGCATTCCTTACCTTCAACTATCCTTCAGCGTCTTCCAACATTCTGTCATACACTGGTCTTCTCTGTGGCGGAGTGGTTAGAGTATCTGACTTTTTTTCTAGGTCAGATTCCTAATCTCAAAATGGAGAGTTTGATTCCCCATGCAATCACCTATGCCAACTGTGTATAACTTACAGTGTCATCGAAGGCTAGTTGCTCTCAGACCATGTCTATATGGTGTGGGAGGTTACAAATCTGTTGGGTCGGTAAAAGTGTAGGCTTGGGCGTTCTATTAACCAAATATCTAATGGTGAAAACAAGACTTTTCAGACTTATCCGTGATTAGGAGAATAAAACCTCCAATAATTTGTTTGTTTTAAACGTTTGTATTTGTCCCCATCGACATGCAGTGTTATTCCACACTGCGTCGACTTCTGACTTAGCTTCTGTTCTTCCCTTTATTGCCAAATTGAAATTGACCACGCCCTAATGACCTACTTCTCATTCCAACAGAGACACAGTGCATGGTCGGATAGGTCCTGAGAATCAAAGCAATAAGAAAGATATTTCATATTTGCCGCCATCTTAACTGGAGTTCACAGGGTGCAGATAGAAAAGGCCAATGTGTTGAAGTGTAGATATGTTATTTGTTTGCTTCAGTTGAAATCAATAGCACAGTATGTAGTTGTGCATGTCCTTGCACGTAGAGCCTCGGACAGAGGAGTGCACAACGAAGTATTTTATTAGCGAAGTTTACACATTGCAGTCATTTGCACTGAACTTGGCAGTGGAAATGCTGCATACACAGGCAGGTTACGGTGTTACATTAGGGCGCATATATACTTTATTAGTTAGGATGCAAGAACCCAGGTTAACAGAAGTCTAGTTTCACACAGTGTTTCCCTTCAATTATCAAAACTAGACCTTCACCATTGGCGCAGTGTCCAGGATTAGGTACAGTCTGCACACGGCGTAGTGTTGACCCAGCCCTATGTACGTACTACTATAAGTGAGTTACCTGGATATTGGAAAATGTAAGTGTGACAGTTGCAAATTCCAGGGGGATGTACTGGGTAGGTGTATTGCATCAGACAGTCTAGATAGTGTAATAGTTAAGGCACAACCTCTGGAATAGCAGAAGTATAGCATCTCCCTGTCAACTCTAACCCATACTCTCCCACCCGGCTCTTTCGTCATGGCTCCTGGCATACATGTATGTACGGGCATACATGTATGTATGGGCATACATGTACGTAGGGCCAGACAATCCACAATCAGTGCACCTGTTCTCATGGTTCATTTATTTGTTTGACCACGATTCATAAGATAAATTCAGATCTCAATATACGGTTAATCTAAAGAGAAGTACGAGTACATAGAAATAAGAAAACTGTTCGGTGATTTTAAGATTCATAAGACAACTAATATGTTGATTAGCCTATGTTCTTCACTGATGTGTACTGTGTTTATCTTTGCAGTAAATATCCATTGAAATAAAGCAAGATTTTAATCATATATTACATCCTTTATATGAATTAACAATGCTAAGAAGGGAAATCCCTTCAGTGCCTCTATATTTAATAAAAGAGGAGCTGAAGGGATGGGCCTCTTGAGGTAAGGGGGTTCAGTGAGGGAGAGGGTGATGTGAACAGAACATCTGCCACTTTCATAATCTACTAGTACTACCTGCTTCCCTTGGATGCAAACAGCTCAGCCACGCCCAGTGAGATGAGAGTGTCTTACTCTACATGTGATCTGTATTGATATTAATTCATATTTCATATATAAATATGTACAGTTGAGGCGCTGTCCGATGAGAAGGCACCGTACGTCACACGTGATAGGTGTAGAAATAGCGTCAAGTTATAGCAGGGTGTGTTGCACTGCATATTTGTCGGATTCCCTCACACAGTCACAGATTGCTGTGTCACATACATACTTGTCATATTACCTCATACATTCATGTACCCACCTACCCACTTGTCATGTTACATCACAGATTGCTATATCACCTACCTACTTGCCATATTACATCACATATTGCTGTATCACCTACCCACTTGTCATGTTACATCACAGATTGCTATATCACCTACCTACTTGCCATATTACATCACATATTGCTGTATCACCCACCCTCTTGTCACATTACATCACATATTGCTGTATCACCTGCTTACTTGTCACATTACCTCACATATTGCTGTATTACCTACCTACTTGTCATATTACCTCACATTGATGTATCACCTACCTATTTGTCATAATACCTCACACATTGCTGTATCACCAATTAATTGCCATATTACCTCACATCTTGCTGTATCACATGCCTACTTGTCATATTACCTCACATGTTGATGTATCACCTACTTAATTGTTGTATTACCTCACATTGATGTATCACATACCTACTTGTCATATTACCCCACACATTGCTGTATCACCCACCCTCTTGTCACATTACCTCACATATTGCTGTATCACCTATATACATGTCCTATTACATCCCACTTTGCTGTATCACCTACCTATTTGTCACATTACCTCACATATTGCTGTGTCACCTACATATGTGTTGTGTTACCTCAGCTATTGCTGTATCACCTATATCTGTGTCCTATTACATCACCCGCTGCGGTATCGCCTACCTCTTTGTGATATTACCTCACAGAGTCATCTATGTACTTGCCATATTACCTCACATATTGCTGTATCACCAACTACTTGCCATACTACCTCACATATTGCTGTATCACCTACATACTTGTCATACTACCTCACATATTGATGTATCACCTACCCACTTGTTGTATTACCTCACATGTTGCTTTATCATCTACATACTTGCCATATTACCTCACAGATTGCTGTATAACCTCGCTACTAATCCTATTACCTCCCTACTTTCGATATTGCTTCAGGGATTGCTGCAGGGTATGAGTTTGACTGTTTGGTCCAGTGCGCTAGTCGGGACGCTATCCCACCGGTTGTCTGTCAGCGCTGTGTTAGCTGCCACTTGCAGTTACTTGCAACCACGTGCATTCAGTTGCAGTCATTTGCAGCCACTTGCAACCATTTGCACCAACTTGCAGCCATGTGTAGCCGCTTGCAGCAACTTGCAGCCAAGTGTAGCCACTTGCAGCCACTTGAATGCACTTGCATGTACTTGCATCCACTTGCAGGCATTTGCAGGCGCCTGCAGGCACGTGTAACCAATTGCAGCCACTTGCATCCACTTGCAGCCACTTGTAGCCACTTATAATCACTGGCAACAACTTGCAGCCACTTGCGTACACTTGCATACACTTGCAGGTACTTGCAACCACTTTCAACCACTTGCATCCACTTGTAGCAACCCCAATTTGTCCCGCCAGAGGACGCCCCCAGCTCGACCCGGGCGTCTGCCCCACCGGAATCCGCCATTAATATGCGCATGCGCTCTAATTTGAGCCGGAAATAAAGCAGCGCGTTAATTACCCGCCATCCTTTCTGCGGATTAACTAATATTCAATAAGATCCGGCATCCAAACAGGGTTCCAGCTTGTAAGAAGAGTTTCATGAATCAGCGCGGCCTGCTCTGCGGGGTGGACCTTGGGGTGGGGGGTGGGGGGGGGGGGGCGGCGTCCGTGTGGTGATGGGTGCAGACAGGGGGTGAGGCGGTGTGGTGCTGGGCAGACAGGGGGTGCGGCCGTGTTGTGTGGTGCAGACAGGGGGTGGGGGCCATGTGGTGCTGGGTGCAGACAGGGGGTGGGGCCGTGTGGTGCTGGGTGCAGACAGGGGTGGGGCCGTGTGGTGCTGGGTGCAGACAGGGTGTGGGGCCGTGTGGTGCCGGGTGCAGACAGGGGGTGGGCCGTATGGTGCTAGGCGCAGAGAGGGCGTCGGGGCCGTGTGGGTCTTTGTGCAGACAAGGGGTGGGGCCGTGTGGTGCGGGGTTGCAGACAGGGGGTGGGGCCGTGTGGTGCTGGGTGCAGACAGGGGGTGGGGCCGTGTGGTGCTGGGTTCAGACAGGGGGTGGGGCCGGGTGGTGGCGGGTGCAGACAGTGGGCGGGGCCGGGTGGTGGCGGGTGGAGATGGAGGGGGGGCTGTGTGTTGCTGGGTGGATACAGGGGAGGGGGGGACGTGTGGTGGCGGCTTGGAGACGGGGGTGGGGGCTGTGTATTGCTGGGTGGATATAGGGGGGGCCGTGTGGTGGCGGGTGGAGATGGGGGGGGGGGGGGTTGAGGCCGGGTGGTGCTGGCTGGAGACGGGCGCTGGGGCCGGGTGATGGCGGGTGGAGACGGGGGGGCGCGGCCGGGTGGAGACGGGTCTTGAGGCCGGGTGCTGCCGAGTTCTGTCGGGTTGTAAAATATTTGAGAATTTCGGGTTTATTTTTATTTAGTGATATGCAGCCAACAGTCTGGTGGGTACCAGCGAACTACGTCACCCGACTGGTACCCGGCTGCATTGGTACTCTGTAGGCAATGGGCTGCCGGCTACAAGCTAAGGTCATCTGACTGATACCCAGATTAAAACCTATAAATACGGGTGCAAGTCACATGCTGGTTCTCTTTCACCACAGTCACCGGCCAGTCCAGACTATGTGCATGTGCCTGGAGCAACTATGTTGAGATTAAACAACCATGTGAGTACAATGTTGTCTTCTTGTGGATGTTTCAGGCACTGAGCCTCCCAGGATAGCAGAAGTAGATAAGGGATATAAACAAGGATACACACACATTTCAGGGTGGTGCCGAGTGGAGACGGGTGGTGGCGGGTGGAAGCAGGTGGGGGGAGGGGGGGGCTGAGTGGTGCCGGGTGATCTGGGCCATTAAACCCGCTTCTTATGACCTGTCCCGGAGAGACTGTCTCATGGAGTCGCGGTGCGTTTATGACAACGCCGCACGGGATGCGTCTGCGCCGGGACTTGCGTCTGCGCATGCGCCTGGAGCTTACCTCTGCGCATGTGCCTGGGCCTGCCACCAGGGGCTCGAAAAGAACGTGTCGTTACGGTGGACCCGGCTAGTTTTAAGGGCGACCGACATGAAGGCTGTGGCATCCCACTCATGCACTCAATATCAGGTCACGTGGTCAGGTCACGTGGTCAGATCATGTCTGCAGACGGGCAATAACACGCGGAAGGGCAATGGAGGCAACACGACCACAGGTCAAGTGCGGGAAGGTCACAAGGGGGGCATCGACGGGACGCGATGAGGACAACCAAGGTCAGGTGTTTGGGTCATTGAAGTACATGCGGGTCACGTGGGGTTACGTGGGGCCACGTGGGTAGGTGGGCAGGTGGGCAGGTGGGGGCTGATAGTGGTGATGAAGTCAATCAAGTCAATCACAGGCGCAGGTCACATTGGCAGGCAGCTCAGCTCGGGAGGTAGGTCATATCAGGAGAAAGGTCAGTCACGTGGCTAGGCATGTCATAGGGTCGGTAGGCCGCATAATTAGCAAGGTCAGATCAGCACAAAGGCTCATCAGCGGATATGTCACACTATCAGGCAGGAAGTGAAGACACATATGGATGGTTTGTTGTTGGAGATTTACGCCCTTGCAACATATACATTCATATCAGGATGGGTACCGACTTGTGATAGTGCGCACGCACGACAACTTTATGAGGCTGTCGCCCTGGCAGACCAACCCGCCAGTACCATTACCTGATATCATACTCAGTCGCAGTATCTGCATGTAGGGCAGTGACTGAGTGTAGCCGACAGGGCAGCGTGTGGAGGGCCATGGTCTGCTACATCACCCAGGACCCCAGGCTGGTAATTATCGGCAATGCGCGCTCTCTGACACGGGCCGCTTAACGCGGGGTGCCATAACCGGGAGTGACTGTCGCGGAAGATTCAGCTGATGGATTGATGAGGTGTAGGTGTCTGGACAGGGATTTACCAGGACTTCCAGTGCCGACCGGAAATAGGTGCGCGTTCCACACAGGCCCTACGTTGACACCGTTTAGGGTGAGTTTGAAACGCCGAGTTAGGTGCGGGGCCAGACCACTCAGCCTTCGGCCGCAGCTAAATGACTCTGTGTAGCGCCTCTAGTGGCCGATGTGGACATCATTCCATATTACTATGATGGGTGCGCCTGCCTGTTGCTGCCGAACCGTTTACAGCCCAGGCTGCGATTTGTTACTGCCACGATTACTGCATGTTGAGGATGGTCCTAGTAGTAGTACCATATGATGTCATCTGAATTGTACAATTTAAGAAATAACTTGGAGTATGGCCAGTAAAGGGAGAAACTTGGATATGATAGAAGTGCACAACCATGTCTGGGTCTTCATGGCCTGGTGGAGTGATTTCAAATGGAGCTCAGGTTTCAGATATATCAATTTGAACATTCCCAGTGCGACTATCAAAGCTGTATACTCTGACAGTGTTGAGTTGCTGCCACCTTTGTTTTAAAGATAAATACATTAGGTTGTGTCCTATTATTTGGATTTCTTTAGCGGGCAGTAACTTACGTGATAACTTTGGACATATCTTAAATGAAATTATACTAAATTAATGTGCATGTTTACATCAAAGTCCTGGCACAGTCAACTTCAGAAGTAATAAGTTCAGTTAACTTGAGTTAGTTTCCCCTTCATGTATGCTTAATAATTGCACCAATATCGAAGTTGGGTCATAAGAAGCTTCGGTTGTTGTCACTACATTGGGTGGCTGGTTATTGGAGTTTTACATCCTGGTAACATATGAGGCTATATCAGGACCGGTACCGCCTTGTGACAGTGCAAACTAATGGGAATTGTAAAGCGCTGTCCAACTGGGAAACCAGGCCACCGGCACCATGACCTGATATATCACTCAGTCACATTATCCTGACACTGAGCTAACCTGTCATTGCCCTATTTTATTAATGCCGAGCGCCACTGTAGGAATTAACAATTCTCAAGTTTGTAAGTGATTGGTTTGCTCGACCGGGAACCAACCGCCCTACCTTCCACATGCGAGGTCCCCGCTCTACTGATTCGGCCACGGCGCCGGTGCGACTCTGTTTGGAGTATAACTGCGTTGATTCCCGTGTGGCTGTATTACCTCTTTTGTTGTACACGCGTTGAACCGTTCTCCCTGGTTGCAGAGAATGTATCCGCTTAGTGGAACACTATTGTAGTCATTGCAATGGAATAAACTCATATTCCAGTGACACACGCGTCTCATGCTTTCTTTTATTTTTTAGAGATGACTTGTTTTTGCTGTGAGACATTAATAGTCTTGTGGTTCACCGTGTTATATTACTTTCAGTTGTGTAGCTATCGACTGCATGCATTCTTTCTCTGTTTGTAAGCATTCTCCCACATCTCCCGACTGTCTGTGAATATGTTAGTTCTACCGTTGGTTAGTTGTTTGGTTTTATAGTTATTTTCCCTGACTACCTTCACCTTGTTGTGTTAGAAGTCATTAGTTTTGGTTTTAAGTTTAAAAGTTCACTTCCGGGTGCATCATGTATATGTTCTAATAGTTTGCTTCGATTATCAGTATAATTCATCTTTCTTTATTCATGATTGATTTCTTGAATAACGTTCTGTTAAAGTTAATTTAGCGCTACATTGAGCTTCCTCTTGATTACATTTCACTTTGTTTTACTGAATGAACGAGCGATAATCAGTGAGTAACTGACTTGCACCGGCGTAGTGAATGTGAGCTGGAGTTCTCTCTTGCACTACCGTTAAACTACGAACTGGCATAACCCAGAGGAGGGCTGCTACCATGATTCAGAGCAAGCTGTGTCTTGTATGTCTGGAGCTTCAATCGTGAAGCTCTGGTGTTCCAACAATAGCAGGTACTGTGAAAGTACGACGTCTGAACACTTTGACTTTTGGATACTGAATGCTTTATTCACCAGCCAGGGAGCTGAACCGCTGGCACCCTGTGCCTCTGACGTCATCTCATTGACATATTCCTTTGTTCTCCACTCACGCCTGGATGTTATTCAACATATATTACAGGTACATTATCCCAGTATCTCATATACTAGTCCTCATACCCTCGCCTAGTAACGGACAAATATTTACAACACCTTTACCTATGGACTCACCAAGGCTGGAACTTGGAAGTGCTTCTAATTCTTACTAAGGTGCTTAATTAATCAATACAAATGTATGTCTGTTAATTATAGGCCCAACCTAAGATCCCGCTGAAATCATAGATCAACGGCTTCCTCTATTTGCCGCCACTACCCTTCTAGCAGGGAGTCACTTTAAAACAAGTTTTCTATCGGCGCACTAGAGTCACACAGCTCCATTCAAACATTGCATGTTTGCCGCCCACACAGCTTTAACCCATCAGCAATCATCAACATCAACCACGCTTATTGATTGTTGTTATTTCAGTCTTTGTCTACCAGCTTATATCAATGATTTCTCTCAATCTGTTCTTATAACGATGCAGCTATATTGGTATAAAATAGTTTACTGTGAAACTCGTCAGATATTTCAAGCTAAAGGAAAGTGTCAGTAGATGCATTGTGTTCTCCTTCACCCAACCAACTGTCTGATTGCAGCTACACACATGTCCAATGTGCCACCATACATTCCGAGCATTAACCCGATTCTTCAGTCGTTGATCATCATCATCATCAGCTGCAACAAAGACTGCTTTCATTACTTGACTGGTGCTCTCCATTTAGCTCTCTGCTGTGAGAGTTGCGTCCATGAGTCGGTCTTAATGTCTCTCAGCTTCTAATTGATAAGTTCTCACAAAATGATCAGTTGCTTCAGCATCACCACTCATGGACAACCAAGACGAAGAGTGTACATAAGCATTTTGATTTCTGGAAAACCAAAAGCTTGGCACTGACAACAGGCACTTCCGAGAAATAATTCCACTTTAACAGAAGTAGTTGTGTTCTCTGTGAATCAGTGGTTAGAGAGCCTGACTCTTTTCCACGTATTACTCCTAATCTGAAGATTGGGGGTTCTATTCCACTTGCCATTACCTCTGCCAATTTGGATTTCCACCGTTGTGTATAACTTATAGCATCATCAAAGGCAAGTTGTCTATGTGGTGTTGGTGGTTAAAAATCCCTTGGGTCAGTAAAAGTGTAGGCGTGGGCTTTCTATTGGCCAAATGTCTAATGGTGAAAACAAGTGTATTTAGATGTATCCATGATAGGCAGTATAAATGCTCAATAAAGAATAGAAGTGAAGCAAGCAAGCACGGGAAAGAGGTCACGCTAAACACGTTGGCTGGTTTTGTTGAGAGGTGCAGAGAGATGTGCATAGTTCTTGACATCGATATAAGGTTAAAAATAAAAGCATGATTATTCCTAAGCTGTTCCCTGGGGGGATTCTCCATGGCAGCAATGCCTCACAAGAGACAGCCTCAGAGACCAGCCAGTGCCACCCGATATAGCAGCGGAGATAAGAGACTCTAGGTGCACGCACCCCTTCTACATATACACTCGGTTTCAGGTACGCGAGACACGCAGCAATCTATCAAGTCCTAGTTTGAAGGCTTGCTCTCTGGGAGGGATTACTTTCCTTGAATCGCATTGATCGAATTTGGCGAATCCACTTTTGTTCAAGTTTAATTCAAATAATTATGTTGATGCGAGCGATATCAGGAACGAGCCATCGGTCAATACCAACAATGGGCCACTATCGGCTGACGGCAGGAACCTCGCTATTTTGAATCCAACCTGGAAACCAGATTCCTGAACCCCACTTGAAGTGATTTACACCTAATTATCGGATACTTTGAGGCGTGCTTTGAGGGTTGGCTACCTCTTTCATGGGTTGTACGCAGTTCCCCAGCCGAACACCACTTTCGCTCACGACCCAATTTACTCCCACAATGCACCGCTCCTCTCCCCGGGACCGGCTAATGGTAGTCCAACCCTTCAGACGTAAAGCCTTCTATGGACCCTTTTGTTCCGGACAACCCAACCTCACTCCTGAGCTTACGCCAAAAACATCCGAGAGAAAGTAAATGTTTTCTGTCTTATTCACCAAACCAGGGAGCCCAAGCCTCACAATATGCACTTTCCGAAACGGAGGGGTGTAGTTGCAGTTGTCATCATCAATCCCTTAACCATGAGGGTTGTTGGGACACCACACTTGACTTTCCAACCAGTTGTCTCTATTATTCTCTGGTCTTCACTGCCATCTGGGACTTGCCAAACTCCAGGTCTGACCATTCCTTAATATTATCTTCCCATCTTTTCCTGTGTCTGCCTTGTCTTCGCTCATTCACTGTGTTTTTCAATATGCATTTGATCAGATGTGATAAACAGTTAATAAGCTGAAACACAGTTTCAGTCACAAGTTGCAGCACTCGGCATGGTATTTGTCACTACCTAGTTTGGCATTCGGCAGTAATAGCATAGAGGCCTGCTTGGCTTAGTATTGGAATACTGCGCCTCAGTGATGTATCATTATGTCGTATAATCTAACTAAGTGGGATATAATAGAATAATGCTAGTGTCATGGTACCACGTTGGACAGTAGAATAAAACTGCCATTGCATGTGCATCATTGTAAGTCAGATACAATATAATCTGACTAAGAGCGAAGGTATCAGCAACACGGTGTCACATAGGTTCACCACTATAAAGACATGAATGTACACTGTTGCATGGTAGTTACAACAGAATTTTACTGAGGAATATATGATCCCATTATGTCAGAAGCAAGGCATTCCTGTGGTATTACTGTGGAATAGCACTGTAAAGCAACCATGAGCGTGCGTCAGTACCGGTCCTGATCTTCCCTGAGATGCCACGGTTGGTTGTTGGAGTTTTACATCCCGGCAACATCTAAGGTAATATCAATACGGTTAGCGACTTGTGGCAGTGAGCACTCATGGCCACTTCTTAGTGCTGCCCCACTGGGAGACCATCCCACTAGCACCTAGACCTGATGTCTGACTCAGTCACATTATCCTGTCCTTACCCCATCATAATAATGTCAAGTGCCTGGCTAGGAAGCGACAAGTATACTTTGTTAAGTCTTTGGTTTGACTATATGAGGGTTCAAACCTGTGGCTTCGAAACCCACACTCTACCAAGGTGGGAGCCGGATGCTCAACTCATTCGGCCATCCGGTCTGGTCCTGCTCCCACTAAACTCTCCAAACAGTCAGCCACTTGTCTCTGTCGATGGCGGACCATCTGGAGCTACTGACACTACAGGAGAAAGCCACATGCCCGCCCCGAGAACCACCCACCTGCCGGGCGTCAAGTTCCGGTGTGTAGCCTCTCTTTACTTCCGGTGCACCTGAACCTGGGACTGAAGCTGTCTCTCCTTTAACAACTGTGTGAATCACATCCCGCACCTCCTCCTGCTCCTCCTGCACCTGAAGGTTGTGTGGTTGCTGCATCTGGTTCAGCTAACTGAGGCCTCGTTCTGAGCCCAACATCACACCCGACTCTCTCTCCCGGCGCCTGTTCCCCCCCACACCCCCACACAACACGCACAGCGTTCAACAGATTCTGCACAGCGTTCAACATATATTTAGCAATTTGAAAAATAGAGTCGGGAATTTCGCGTCTGTGACTTCAGGTTACCGGCACGGATCAACAGTTTGAAGTGAGCAATTGAAGATTAAGAATCCTGCTTCCAGTTTCCTCTCATCAAATAACAGGCTGACCTCTTTGACCCCATGGTTGATATCGCCATCGACACTGCTATTATCTTCGCAACCAATTATTTACCTTCAACAGTGATTGATGGAGTAGCATAATCAGATCACAGTAATGTGGCTAGACTATCGGGTAGTGAGAGACAGGCTCCAGGCAAAGTTTGCCAAGGAATCCGTCTGATGAAAACTGGTGCTCCTGATATGACCTTAGAGGTTGCAAGGACGTAAAGCTCCAACAAGCAGCCAAAATGACAACTGCTACAAAAGAGGAAGGAATCTGACATGTATTGCGACAGGTTCACAGCTAGCAGCCTCATTGTTTCCTTGGAGAAGAATATCAATAACAATCAGAGCAGGATTCAGCTTGCCAGAAGAACAAACAATTGAAGAAGTCCTCACACGGCCCCCGAAGCTGCCTGTAGATTCTGGAAAACTGGCCCTTTTGCGCGGACAAATGGCCCCTTCCAGCCTCTCTGCTCCCTTGACCCCCTCCCATCTCTCCCTCACCCCCCACCGCCCGCAGCCCTCTCCGGCCGTCCGCCCCTCCCTGCCTCCCCCCTCCCCCGTCCAGGCCACCCTCCATTTCCCCCTACCTCTCCCAGCCTCCCTACGCGTCCCCGCATCCCTCCCCCTCCCCGATCCCATCTCCTTCCCCGCCTCCTGCCCCGTCCCCGTCCCCCTCCACCCGCCTGTCGCCATATCTCACGCACCTCCGGGCCGCGTGCCGCCCGGCGGGCGGCCCCGTCGTCGGTCATCGCGCCTGCTGCTTCCGCCATGAGTCACCGGCACCGGTGGCGCCGGCTGAGAACCTAGCGGCCGGTGACGGGCCGGTGAGATCACGTGACCGCCCCGTGGACACTTGACAAGGACACGTGCTGTACACACTGTTTGACTGCTAATCCAACTGGTGTTGTAGCAAACCATGCGTTGATTTACTACATGGCCTTACTACATGACCACCGTTACAGTACTCACTACACTACCCTATACATGACTCACTACATGATATTACTACATGACCATTATTAAATTACTCACTACACTACCAACTACGGGACTTACTACATCATACACAACATTACTGCACGAGGTACCACACGACCTCTTGCACCACCACTGCCTTACTCACTAAACTACCAACTGCATGACTCAGTACATAACTTACTACATGACATATTGCATGATATACTACACAACCCGCTGCCCCACCACTACATTACTCACTACATTCCCCGGTACATTACCCACTACATAGCATACTACATAACCTACTGCATGGGGTACTACATAACCTGCTTTACACTACCCTCTACATGACATAGTACATGACTTACTACGTGACCTACTGCATGACATATTACAGAGTATGTTGCACCACCAACTACACTACTCACCACATGAATCACTACATTACTTACTACATATATTACTGCACCACCACTACATTACTCATTACACTCCCCAATGCATGACCCAATACATGACTCGCTACACAGCCTGCTGCACTACCACAACATAACCCTATAGACTACCCACTACCTGACTTACTACATGACTTACTACGTGACCTATGACGCAGTTTCCTTCACCACCACGACATTAATGTACCACCATACAATCCTCACTGCACTGCACTGTAGACCAGTGCCTCGGCGCTGACAAAATATGTATTCAGATGAATACAAATATTTACAAAAAAACATTAACGATTAACTACTTGACCTGTGACACTGCCAGACTTCCATTCTTTACTGAATTTGTTAATTATTTCTTGAATTACTCATTACACTGCCCATACCATGATAGTACCACTCAAGCCCCCACAACGCCCGGCTCGTGCCTCGCCCAACCCACACCACGCCCATCGCTGTGCCCATCGCCCCGCCCTCGGTCCATCCCACCTATCGGCGCTGCCCGCCCACTACCCCCCCCCCCCCCCGCCGATAACTGGCCCATTCCGCGCCCGACGAGGAGGGCGTGACGACATTGACTATTTAAGAAGACGCCGTAGCTCACATGACGTCACGTGAATACAACCTCGACGGTCGCCGGGCGGCGCCTGCTTTCCCAACCCGCACAAGCCCAGTAAGAACGGCGCCCACCCGGGCGCCCGCCGCCCCAGGCGTGGCGGCCTAATCGGTAGAGCGTCGGCCCCGAGTGCGGAAGGTCGGGCGTTCGGTTCCCAGTCGAGTCAAACCAATGACTAATGAAATTGATACTTGTTGCTTCCTCGCCTAGCGCTCAGCATTAATAGTATAGTCAGGATAATCTGACTGAGTGGGATATTGGGTCCTGCTGCCAGTGGCCCGATTTATCAGTAGGACAGCACAATAAACTCGCCATGAGTGCACGCTCTCCCAAGACAATACCGATCCTGATATGACCTTAGATGTTTCCAGGACGTAAAATTCTAACAACCAACCAATCAAACGACAGCCAACCCCCACTGCTAGGTCGCCTACCAAGGGGCGCTTACACAGCCCAGTATTCATGCTGGGAGCTAGTGGTGGAAGGCGGGTCGGGATGGGTGGCTGGGGGGGGGGGAGATGTTGTTAGTGGGAGGTGTAGGTCCTGAGAGGGTGTTGATGGAAGGTTTGGTAAGGGGGTGGTGGGGTGAGGTTTTGTTAGTGGAAGGTGTAGGTACTGAGAGGGTGTTGGTGGAAGGGGGTGGTGAGGGGTGGTTGGGGTGTGAGGGGAGATGTTGTTAGTGGGAGGTGTACGCACTGAGAGGGTGTTGGTGGAAGGTGGTGTTGAGGGGTGGTTGGGGGGTGTGATGGGAGGTGTTGTTAGTAGGAGGTGTAGGTACTGAGAGGGTGATGGTGGAAGGTGGTGGTGAGGGTGGGGGGGGGGGTGGTGAGGGTGAGGGCAGATGTTGTTAATCGGAGGTGTAGGCACTGAGAGGGTGTTGGTGGAAGGTGGTGGTGGGGGGGTGCTGATAGAGGAAGTTGGTGATAGTGGGAGATCCTGGTACTGGGAGGAAGTGGAGAAATGTCTTATTGGTGCTGGGGTGGTGGGAGGGAGTGGGGTGACGTGGTGGTGTGACGGTTTATTAGGTGGTTCTAGTGAGAAGTGGTGGCGAAGGCGGTGATGCAACGTGCTGATAGGAGGCGTTGGTACCGGGAGGTGATGGGTGGAGGTGGTTGCAGGTGCTGATCGAGGGATGTGTATGGGGAGGTGCTAGTATTGGGAGGTGGTAGCGGGAGGTGCTGATGGTGGTAGGTGGTGGGGGGAGGTGATGCTAGTTTGAGATCATAGTTGGAACTGGTGCTAGGAGGTGATGGGAGTGGGATGGGGTGGGGGAGGTGTTGGGAGTGAGAGGTGGTGGCGGGATGTGTTGGGCGTGGGATGGGGAGAGGGGAGGTGGTGGTGCTGAAAGGTGCTGGGGGAGATGCTGGGAGTGGGAGAGCGTGGTAGGAGGTGATGCGAGTGGGAGGTGGTAGGAGGGAGGTGATGCGAGTGGGAGGTGGTGGTAGGACATGTTGTGAGTGGTAGATGGTGGGGGGAGGTGATCGGAGTGGGAATGGGTGGGCGGAGGTGTTGGGAGTGGGAGGTGGTGAGATGTGGCAGTGATGGAAGGTAGGGTTGGGAGGCGGTTGTAGAGGTGCTGGGTGTGTTGTGAGGCGATAGAGGATGGTAGTGATACTACTGCTAGTAATAGTTGGGGGGGGGGGGGCAGTGGGAGGCGGTGGTGGGAGGCGGTGGTGGGAGGCGGTGGTGGGAGGCTGTGATCGCGGAGGAGATTGGGTTGGAGATGACATGTGGTGATAGCCCCTCCCCCTGCCCCCATCCCCCTCCGCTCCCCTCCCCCTGCCCCCATCCCCCTCCGCTACCCACCCTCCTCTCCCTCGCGGCGACCCTGCGCTGGTCACGTGGTAGGCGGGGGTTAATGAGCAGCTGCCCGCCCCAAACAGTAACTGTTGCACGCCGTATTCCTTATTAATAGCGGAATGACTGATATTGACAGAGACTGGGACGCCGGGCCGCTCATCAGCTAATGGAGGCGAGCCGTCATTTACCCGGCCTGTTTTACGACCGGTCCGCTAAAGGTGGTCATTAGCCGACACGCTGCCGGGGCCCCGTCACCAACTGTTCACCCTGTCTTAACACCAAGGCTCAGACGGTCCAGGAAGAAGGAGTGCGGCTTTAGACGGGTGTCACAAATCAAGGTCGCAATGCTTTTAGGTCGCAGATATTGACGCCCAGACAGATTAGGGTGAGGGCGTGGTGGAGTGTGATGTGGTGTGTGTGTGTGGTGGGGGGGGGAACTACTTCCGGTTTCTGTTATTGCCCGCACGCACTGTGGTGACGTGGGATCTGGGTTGGATATGGATGGGGGTGTGTGGGGCTGGGGGTGAGTAGGCTGGGTGGGGGTGACTGGGGGTCTGAGTGAGTGGGAGCTGGGGGTGGGGTGGGGGTGAGAGTGAGTGGGGCGTGGGGGTGGCAACAAACGCGGCCGAAATCACACAAATGCCATTTACCAACCCAGCCAGTTGTGTTAGTTATTAAATTCAAACGCTGACAGGGGATCCAATCAAACAAGGCGCATATAAATACAAGCGGTGTGTTTGAGCACGTATTGTATCACGCTGAATCTAATTAATTATTGCTTTTTGGTTTTTGATAGTCCCATGTGAGTAATGCTGCTGTTTGCATGTCGAGCACGAATGTGGCGACAAAGTTCTCATAAAACAGGACGCGGTGGCGCCACCATGTGGGCATGCTTCTAACTATGGGCACGCAAACTGGTGGTCAACATGGTACAGGGTGCTGGGACCTTCCCATACGTGGCAGTTGTATTGTGTACTGCAGTCAGTTGTGTATGTCCAAGGTATATATGTACCACAATGTGCCCTTACAGAATCCACTCAGAGATTGTAGAGTAGCTAAGACATAATAATAACATTAATGATAATAATTATATAAACGTAATATAGTTCCTTCACTTGCAGGATAGATTCAGATGTACTTGCACATGAAACCTCAAAATGACATAATTACAATTCAGTTCAATAAGTTGGAGGGTATAGAGATTAGATTTGTAAGTCAAAACTACTTGCGTGTGTTGAAGACAGTATCCCGTTCCTGATATGACCTTATATGTTACCAGGACATACAAGAACAATCAACAACCCAAAATGGTCAAGTGATGCTAGGTCTCTTACATATTCGGCCAACAATTCCATAAAGTGTGGCCCGCCACAAAGCCGGCTTGAGCACCAATTATCGCCACATGTGTGAGCTGAGCGCCTCTCCATGACCCCGTAATGGCAATAAGTCTACGTTCAAATCCCTGGAAACTTTCCCAGCTGCATCCCCTCCATGACAGGCTTTTGAAGCGTCGATGTGTGTATTTGTTGGTGTATAGTCTGTATGTAATTCTAAGCATCAATTGACTTGTAGATTTACACCATTTACATCATCTAAAATTCAAGGGGGATAAACAGAGTAGTTTGCACTGACCTGTCAGGACAGGAACCCCATAGATAGCTAGCTGTATATTTGGTCACCTAGGTGCGTGTGATAGTTAGCACACTAGCTCTGAAATGGCAAAATGTAGGGGTTCAAATCCTGCTCTTTGTGCAACAGTTTCCATTGTCATCACCCCCCCCCCGACACACACACACACACATTACCCATATGGATACTTACTATAATTTTGAATTCAAGACACTCGCTTACAGGCAGCGAATGAGATTTCTGTAGGACTGGCACGGCAGGATTATATTGTCAGGGAATTCTCTCCGCTCCATATCGTATGTTGGAATGTAACTATTTAGTTTTGCCGGATGTCGATATGGACGGGGCCAGTTAGTACTTATAATAAACCTTAGTAATTCTAGTTGACATACACCTTGAAACTCTGTCTAATCAACTATTGGAGTCATCTGTGTGCCTGATTTGTGACGAGTACCCATCAGCACTTGGTGCTGTTGGACTAAAGATATATATAATCATATGTGCCCCCAGCTCTGAAAATTTGGATTTCCACCGCTGTGTATAGCTTTCAGCGTCATCAAAGGCCGGTTGCTCTCATACCATGTCTATGTGGTGTGGGAGGTTAAAAATCTCTTGGGTCGGCAAACAAAACAAAAAAATGTATATACATATATACACATATATATAAATATGTAGTTATACAGACAGTATGCAGGTATTGCAGGTATAGCAATACCTCAGGGAGCTTGACGCCCCTGCCTTGCAGAGTTGTAAACCACTGCCTTGTGGTACAGGTCCTTGACAGAAACGAAGGCTAAGAGAGCAAACCCTAAACAGAAAACCATGTCACTGTGGCAGCATTAAGGGCGGTTGATGTATGGAACTCCCAACATCTCCCGACCAGCCACTGCAGGGACAAATAGTTTTGCGCCCGTCTTGACATGTTCTTGCCGGTGTGAAACCTCTATTTGCTCCCCGAGAGAGTGCCGCTGGTAACTTGCAAAAGCCAGCAGCACTTCAACACTTTTGCAGGCAGCTTTCATGAAATGTGTGAAAAAGCTGCATGCCTTCATGATGCGACATCTGCATTCAATCATGAGGCTAACCTGGAAGGACAAAGTGACGAATAAGGAAATACTTGAACGGATGGGGCGGCCCTCTATGGAAGATCTGATCAAAAAGAATCTCTGGTGGACTGGATATTCTTTATTCTCAACTGTCTTCTGGCTACAGAAAGAGAGGGCGCCCCCATCTCCGGTTCAGGGATACCATCAAGAGAAACCTGAAGCTGAGAGACATTAAGACCGACTCATTGGCGCAACTCTCACAGCAGAGAGCTAAATGAAGAGCGGCGGTCAAGTAATGAAAGCAGTCTTTGTTGCATCGCGACCGACAGCATGATGATGATGATGAGTTATACAGACAATGCCACCCTGTGACACTGGACTTGCCTTCCCTAGATACATAGCACCTTCTAACACCACTCGGGTCCCAATCCCCCTCCCTCCGCTCCTTCTCCTCCCCTCCATCCTCTCAATCCGAATCATCCCCTCCACTTCCTTCTTCTACCCTGATCCCCGCCTTCCCATTCCTCGCTTCCGCTCTCCCTCCCCCGTCCCCTCCCCTGCCCTCCCACTTCCCCCTCCCACTCTTCGGCATCCCCCTCTGATCCCCCCATCCCCCTCCTAATCTACCCTTCGTGTTATCCCAAACCCTCCCCGCCCCCTCCCCTCCCCTTTCCTCCCCCCTCCCCTCCTCTCATCCCTTCGTGTCCTCCCCGTCTGCCCTGCCTCCCATCCTCCCCTCTCCCTCCCTACCGTCCCCCCCTCCCTCTGCTTCCCTCCCCTACCTTCCATTGCCGCCCTTCATCTCACCTACCCTCCTACCTCCCCCCCCCCCCCCCCCCAGCCGGCTTTCTGCCTGTAGCTCGCCGGCCCCAGGAGGACGTGAAACCGTCGCCCGGTGCCGGCCTTGTCCTTGTCGACTAAAGGTCCCGGCTTCTAACACGCATGCTCCGGTCCCAGGGACCCCATCCCAAGGTCAACGCCAGGGTCACCGCCGCTGCCGGGTCACAGGTGCTTTGGACCTTCCTGTCCCTTCCCCAGGCAACCCTAAAGGAAGGGTGCCCGGAAGCAGGCTGTTAGTGTGACCATGCTCCTCAAACATATTAAATAACCAACTCGGCCCATCTCGCAGGGTGCACACATTGATTTGATAAGTTGGACTCATTCTCTGTTTATCTGTTACCTAAGGCTGGACAAGTACAATGCAATTATAACCAATAAGGTAAGCGCTGGAAGGGATGGGCAAAGTGTCCTTTTATCGTGTTCTTATATATAATCTGTATAACACCTATACGAGTATAGTAACCCGGAGTATCCCTCCTTTCCCCCAGCACTCACTCAGTCCATGGACTGATGGAGTCTGGCCAATTCATCTACTGCTCCAACCTCTCCCACCTCAGCTCCGATGGTGCCGCCACCGCCTGATTCACGCTGTATCCGGCACTGACTAAACTGATGAAAAATGTACAGATTAATTAGAAATGAATCATTTACTAAATGAATTTATTAATTACAACAATGAATTAATCAAACGTACATTCCGGAAGGATAGAAAGGGACCATTTATTATTTCTTTGAGTAAAATCCAGCATGCACATACTGCTTATTGTCGTCTGGCTATTTTACTTCTTTACATTCACATCACCATTTATTAAATATGTAACTGGGCGATATTTCTTTATTCCGGTTTTATTGTGGGGTGTTCTTATGTTGTTAAGAAGCGCCAGGAAGGACAGATCCTCCCCAGAATCCCGGACCGAGGATGCCAGCCACCCCTCGCGACGCCGCGAGACCTCTGATGACCTCTAATGACCTCTGATGACCTTGTGGGCGCGGTCACTCCATCCGTTGAATGATTCAGCAGCTGAACAATGTGCATTAAGCAGGCACCCTACCTTCACCATCGGACTCCTGGCCCGGTGTATGTGGACAACTGAAGCGTCCCTGTCCACTGTGAAACTCCCCTCCTCCCCTCCCGCACACCCACAACCGACCCCCAGCCCACCACACACACAAGCCCCCTGCAGCTTCACTGCTTGCTGCCTGTGGAGGCGCATTGATTCTGCTCCTGTTGTTAAGATAAGTCAAGTCACTGAGGTGCCCTCCTGCTGCTGGACTGATGTAAAGATAATCCTACTCCGCCTCCCCGCACACCAGGCCCCCTCTCCCAGTTCAGCACCCTCACTCCTCCACTCCAGCATCCTCCGTCCCCCACTCCGCACCCCTACCCCACCCCGCACCCCCTTCCCCACTCCATCACCACCTACCCCACTCCATCACCAGACACATGCTGACAGCAAGTGGTCGTCACTGATAGCAGCATATTAATAAGCTAGGCGAGATAAAATGCTACCTAAACAACAGGCAGCAAAAAACTAACGTAAATGCTACACTCTCAGACCAACAAACTGTCACCTGTGGTGTACCCCAAGGATCAGTTCTGGGACCACTACTAAATTGCTGGAGACTGAATGTCTCCAGCTATATGCGGATGACACTGTTGTATATGCAGAAGGAAGCACAGTAGAGGAGGTAGCAACCAAACTGAACAACATCGTGCTAAAGCTGGATGGCTGGTGTGAATCCAATAAAATAACTATCAATGCAAATATATCTAAAACTGTACTCTTCTCACATACAGCAATAACAGGAAGAAACCTAGAATGTACACTAGGAAACCAAACACTGGAAAGTGTAAATCACTACAAATACCTAGGCCTAGAACCAGATAGCTAGCTAAACTATAATATGTGTGTAACAAAAATCATACAAAAAGTAAATCACAAACTATGGCTATTTGCTAAACTAAGAAACTATATGACACAAGATATGTCAATAAAAATCTTCAAAGGCATGGTACTCCGCTACTTTGAATATGGGGAAGTAATTTACATGGGTGCTAAAAAAGATTGCAGATACTATAAAATAGGGCACTGAAAATCTGCCTGAAAGTAGACAAACTACACCCCACTTATGACCTACACAAAATAACTAAAGTAAAGCTACTAAAAAACTGAAGGATAATCCACCTAAAATCATTAGCATATGGATATAGCCAAGATAGTAAGCGTCTAAGCCAACCACTAAGGGTACCAGAGCAAGCAAGGCACCACTACTAAGGCAGACCAGAAGACAGATGAAAGCCCATGAAAGGAGCCCACTGGAAATTGCTGCCAAGGCATGGAATGCGCAAACGGTGAAAGAAAGACAAATCCCTGACCTAAAAACGTACACAAAATATCTGTGCAAAATAAAAACTGGAAACGCCACCTGAACTGCACCACAAGGGGGCAGGTGATATGTCACGGCCCACCAACTGGACAGCCCAGGGCGGGGTAACCGGAAATATAAAAGCCAGATAACATATCCAACAACAATATAAATCAAATCAAATTCATACAAACATAACTCAACCACCTATTTCATACAGGCATATGGACATGTAAATGAAATAGGCTAGTATAGAATTACGTAGAAAAAAGCGGAAAACTCTTCCCAAGAAAACCCCAAAACACTAACATAGAACCTTAAGAAAACAACTAACATAGTAATAAGAATAGAACAAAAATACAATGACAAGAGGGCCCAAAAAAAACTAACATAGGCTACTAAACGTACCAACAGACTATCTATCTGCTACTGAAATGCAGACAATCAAATAACTTATCAGAAGCTACTGCTTGGTAAGACAACACCAACACTACAGCTGGCCACAATTGAAAACAAGCCTGAGTACCTGGGCTTACATGCTATGGACAGTATAAATACAGCCTCAATAAAAGAAATAAATACAAAATAATCACCCTCTCCTCCCAACTCCAGCACCCTCCCACACACCATTCCACCTTCTGTTCCCAATTACCCCACCCTCTTCTCCCCACTACTCCCACTCTCTCGTCTCACTCTCTGACCATCTACCCCCCCACTATTCTACTCTCGCCTCCCCAATGCGCTGACTGTCTCTGCGCCAGTGCTACACCCTCTCCTTCCTCCTGTTCCATCCACTGTTCCACTATCCCAACCTCTCCTCCCCGCTATTACCAGCCTTTCGGACCACTCCCTCAACCTAATGTTACTGCAGACGCCTATGTTGTCAGGGTTTTAGTATTTTTGCCAAAATTAATGATGCATCATTGCCCTTCAAATATTTCGAAAATATTAGCCATTTAAAATAAAAGTTATTTCTAAATAAAATTAGATTCATGATAACAATCAATTTAATACATTTATCTCAGAAAAATGTCACAAACTCAAAAGCATCGGACTATCCAACATTAACCAAATAGCTAAACCAACCTAGCAATTGAGCACGGTTGAGCAGTAGTGAAGAGATTCAGAAAACATTCCCTTAAAGAGCTCTTTATTATTTCTAAACAACTATTGCCACGTGTAAATGTTGCCACGTCAACAGCCTTCCTAGTGCGCGTTTCAGTGGAATGCATCACACTGTCGCGTAGAGCTGTGAGCGAGGCCGCAACACTGTCACCTGATTGTTATTTAACTCGCTGTCACTGTCACACTGGATGCATGCATGGCCTGCATTCAGTATCCGGTTTACAATGCGCAGAGTGCGCATGCCCATTCTACTTCTGGTGCACCCATGTCTGTGTCACTGTCAGTGCACCCACATAATGGGCGGTCACATGCTGACAGGAAGTGGCTGTTACTGATTGCATGCCGGGATTGGGGCAGTGTCTTGTCATGTGACAGCAATTGCGTTCAGTGTCAACTGGTGTGGCGTGTGTGGAATGAGGTAATGCCTAGTTCAGTGATTAAGCAGTGTCTGTCAACTATTGTCAGGGATTCCACACTTGGCTTCCAAGATTCCGCGATCGGAGGTCCCCCTCTCCCCCACTACACCATCTCCACACACCCCTTCCCATTACCGGCTCCCTTCACACCCCCACACGTTCTCCCCACGTATACTCCCACACACCCTCCCCCACATCTCCTCCCCCACACCCCATCCTCCACGAGCTCTCACCGTTTCCGCAACGACCCTTCCCCCACAAACCGCCCTCCGACACACTTTCCTCTCAAACCCTCCACCAACACCCTCAACCAACACGCTCCCTCCCCACACACTATCCCGCACATCCCCTCCCCCCCACACATCCTAGAGCCTCTCCTCCCCCACACATTCTCACCACAAAACCCCTTTCCCAAGCCCTTCCCCCCACACCCGCCCACATCACCTCCCCCGCATCCCATGCGGGGGAGGTGATGTGGGGGCGGGGTGTGGCTCCCTTCACACCCCTCCACTCAACATCCGGGCCCTTCCGACCCGTCAGGCTACCTTTCCCAACAATGGTAACCCCTCCTCAACCCTCATTACTTAACAAGTATCCAACATTTAGAATAAGAGCAGGCCGACCTGTCCTAGACGCAGGGTCATCATCATCAGCATCATCATCATTTCCTTAACTGCGAGGGGCGGTCAGGCCCCTTGCAGTTTTTGTTCTAGTTGTTCCTCTTCTCCAATGCAGAATATAGGAAGCTGAGTAATCCAACAACAACAACTTTCCCCCAATATAATCACGTGTCAAATTCGTTATTGAACTAATCCCTAAAGTAACCAAAGGCGACCATGTAACCAAATTAACCTACTGACCAAAGCCTGCACTAACATGCACCCCCCGCCTTCAGTTCACCCAACTCAAACAGAGTCTGACGTTTGGTAATATTATTTCACCGCATTTTATAGGTTTTCGCAAACGCCATCAGAATGCCTCGGATAACCTTGCTTGGCTTCATTTACAAGTTAGTTATGGTTGCGGTTATTATCAGTAAAGTAAAAGGTGCACGGTTATAACACAATGCACATACCTGACAACACAAAATCCTGGTAGAGATTCCTTTAATAATCGCTAGTTTGGCAATATATACTGTTACAACAATATCTGCTTGGAGAGTACAGTAGACCCTGACCTGGTTGGCTGTCCTCCTGTTGGTTGCAGAGTTCCACACATCATTGATTGACATCCCAAACACAGTGATTGGAGAGATAGAACAAACGTTAGCTGGGAGAGACAGGGGCCACCCCCATTGCATGTGTGCGTGCTGGGATATCCTTATCTGTCTGAGTTAACCCTCTGTCTGTTGTTTTTCTGTGGTTCCCATAACCTTCTGTCTGTTTTATCCCTGCGGTTCCCATAACCCTCCTCCTGCTGTGTCCCTGAGGTTCCCATAACCCTCTGACTGCTGTGTCCATATGGTTCCCATAACCCTCTGTCTTCGGTGTCACTGTGGTTCCCCTAACCCTCTCCCTGCTGTGTCATTGTGGTTCCCATAACCCTCTTACTGCTGTGTCACTGTGGATCCCATAACCCTCTGCCTGCTGTATCATTCTGGTTCACATAAGCCTCCTACTGCTGTGTCATTGTGGTTACCATAACCCTATGCCTGCTGTGTTACTGTAGTTCTCATAGCCCTCTTACTGCCATGTTACTGTGGTTCCCATAACCATCTGCCTGTTGTGTCCCTATGGTTCCCATAAACCTCTTCCTGCTGTTTCACTGTGGTTGCCATAATCCCGTCCCTCTATATTGCGTTAGAATCAGCGAATTTTACAATAGTTTGAGAGGGTGTGAAAACTGCAGTCGCGATGTCTATGGGCGGAAGACCAGTGTCTCGCTCCCTGAGAAAAAGAGTTGTTCAGATGAATAAATGTGTTACCAAAAACAAATGGCATGGGCGATAGGGGGCTGTAAATATTCGCCACCTACTTCCGGCAGAACGCCGCGCCCCCTGGCGGCAACTTCGCGAGTGTTTGTCAGGTTGTAAATGGCAGGACAGAGGTGGGCACATTCATCTGTTGGCTGGAGCAACTCGCGAGCAGCTCGCCTTTTAAGGCCTCAAAAACATCCGCAGTCGCTCGTTGATTCACAGGTGTTTGGGCAGAACGCAGCCGCTGAGTCATGTTCAATTGTTTCATCGGTGTGGTGTGGTGGGTTTTGTTTGAGTTTCCATCAGCTGCTGAACGAATATAAAATATGAAAAGGAGTACAAAGGGAAATGAATAAAGAAATAAAACTGTGGCGTTGGGATGGTTCCTTTTTGATTTTTTGATTTTTTAATTTGTTGATTTGTGTATTTCGTGACAGTTTCGCTGGAGGATCCTCGTGAAGGCAGAGTAGGGGTAGGATGGCAGGTTATCGGGGAATAGGGGTGAGAGGCAGGGGTGGCGAGCATGAGAGGGGGATAGGGGATAGGGGGAGCGGCGGGGTGACGGCGGGGGGGTGAGGAGGGAAGGAAGGAAGGAAGGGAGGAAGGGAGCGAGCGGAGAGGGTGACGACATATGGGAGGAAGTAGTAGGTGGGGTGGGTGTGGTGGGTGTGGTTGGTCTGGTGGGTGTTGTGGATGTGGTGGGTGTGGTGGGTGTTGTGGGTGTGGTGGGTGTGGTGGGTGTGGTGGTGTTGTGGGGGGTGTTGTGTTGATGGTGGGTGTGGCGGGTGTGGCGGGTGTGGTGGGTGTGGTGGGTGTGGTGGGTGTGGTGGGTGTGGCGGGGTGGGTGTTGTGGATGTGGTGGGTGGAGACGGAAGAAGGGAAGGGGCATGGGGTCAGGATAGGATGGTGGTGCGGATTGTTGCTGAAGACAGAAGAGGGACAGGTGATGGTGGCAGACAGGAGAGGGGAGGTGGGGAGAGAGGCAGGGCAGGAAGGCTCTGTATGAATATCCCTTTGGGACAACGGTGAGTTTAAGTTTGGCGTTGATTGAGAGTTGGCTGAAAACATGCCGCAGCCCAACATGTCCCGCCCCCGCCCCCCCCCCCGCCCCCGAACCCCCTCCTGCCTCCCGCCTCCCGCCTCCCGCCTCCCGCCTCCCGCCTCCCATTTCCCCCTACTCTACCTTCTCCTCCGGCCTTCCCCCACACCGGCCCACCACGTCTCCAGCCTCTCACAGCCCATTGTCCACCACACCTGCTCATGCCTCCCGCCTCCCACCTGTCCCCACATCTCCCCGACACAGCCCCCACACTGCCCCCACACCGCCCCCACACAACCCCCACACAACCTCCTAACCTTCCCCTGCCCCCCAGCATCTCATTCTCCACCTGCCATCTTCTTGTACCTCGTGTCTCCCACTCATCCCCGCCCACCCCCCCCCCCACCCCGCCCACCCCGCCCACCCCGCCCACCCCACCCTCCCCGCCCACCCCGCCTACCCCGCCTCCCGTCTTGCCGCTCACTATTTACGATACACTAAGAAAAGCAGGCGCCGTCATTCTAGAAATGTGATTAATTCGGCTTCCTCGTGTTCACTTCCTTTTAATAATCCTTGAAATGTTAAAGCAGCGTTAAATGCTCGCTATAAAATGGGTGCAACTTCTCATGGCGGGCAGCAAAGAGGAAGCAGAGAGGGCGGAGAGGAGGAGGCGCGGTTAGCGGAGGGGAGAGTGGAGAGGGGAGGAGGGAGAGGGGTGAGGGTGATTGGGATGGGGAGAGGGAAGAGCGGAGAAGAGAAGGGGAGAAGGGAGAGGGGGAGAATGGAGGGAAGAGCGGAGAAGGGATAGGGGTAAGGGCGGAGGAGGGGGATGAGGGAGAAGGGAAGGGGGACAGGGTGAGGGGGTGAGTGGGACGGGGCAAAGGGAGTGGGGATAGGAGAGGGAACAGAGGGAACAGAAGGAGTGGAGAAGGAAGAGGGAAGACGGGGGAGGGGAGAGGTGAAGGCAGAGGGAGGGACGAGCAGAGACTTGAGAGGGAAGAGGGGAGGGGGAGAATGGAGAGTGGAAAGGGATGAGTGGTGAGAGGGATAGGCAGAGGGGATAGGGGAGAGGGGAGAGGGGACAGGGGAGAGGGGAGAGGGGAGAGGGGAGATGGGGTTGGATGTGTCGGCAATTGACGCGATCGTTGTGAAACCACCCGTTCATGTCCCCGTCTGTTCCCCGTTTGCCGCCCGTCCCCCTTCCCCCCTGCTCCCCTCCTGATCTTCCCTTCACCCTGCCGACCTCCGGACCCCTGCTTTTTGCTAAGGTCCCAAAACTCTAGGTATCTCGCCCCCAGGTCACTTTTCCTTCCGTTAACCTCTCCTCCTACTTCATCTCCTCTCGTTGTCTCCATCTCTCCCCCACTCTTCTCTCCTTCCACTCTCTCTTTCTCCCATCTTCCCCTCGTCCATTCTCTCCTCAACTCTCCCCCTCTCCCCTTCTGCCTCTCTCCTCCTCTCCCCATCCCCCTCTCGCCTTCTCACCCTTTGCCCTCTCAATCCTCCTACCTCCTCTCCCCTCCTTTCTTCCTCACTCCAACCAGCTCTACCCTTCCCTCTCTTCTACCCTCCCCCGCGCCCTTCCCCCCCCACCTCCTCCTCTGCCCTCTCCCGCTCCCCCTTTGCTCTCTAGATCCGTCTTCGCCCCTCACCTCCTCATCACCCCCTCTTCCCCACACCCTCACCCCACACCCTCCCCCCACCCTCTCACCTCCTCCATCCCTTTTCTTCTCCCCCCCCCCCCCCCCCGCGTCCCCACCTGTAAATGTCGTTTATAAAGCGCACATAAAAAGCCCCGGTATTATCGATTTAATTTGAGTTTGATTGATAACGGTATTGATCCCCATCCCGCAAATACCCCACCACCGCACCCCACCACCCTACCAGCCCACCTCCTCCCCTACCCGCACGCACACAGAACTAGGTAAACATTGACGCCGTCACGGCTACATAAATGCGCGGCGGCCATTGTGACTGCGGGGGGCGCCGGGCCGCCCTGTCAGCCGCCCTGTCTCCTGCCCGCCTCCTCTAGCCTCCAGCCACTCTCAGCCACCAGACGCACACAGCGGGTGTCCTCTAATGACTCACACAGCATGTGTCCGGTAATGGCTCACACAACATGTGTCCGATAATGGCTCACCCAGTGTCTGGCCATGCTTTCATGACTCATCCAGAGTGTGTCTCCCATCATGACCCATTCATGGAGTGTACTGTCATGACTCACTCAGAGTGTAAGATCATGACACCATCACAATGTGCCTTGTCATGACTCACAAAGTCTGGCTCATCATGATTCACACATAGTGTGTCTCGTCATGACACACTCAGAATGTGGCTCATCATGACTCACAGAGAGTGTGACTTCTCATGACTCACTCAGAGTCAGATGCGTTATGACACACACATAGTGTGGATCGTCATGACTCACACAGAGTGTGGCTTGCCATGACACATGAAGACTGTGACACCTCACAACTCACAAATTACGGCTCGGCATGACGCACACAGTGGGTCTCGTCATGACACACATCATGTGTCTCGTCATGATTCACAGTGTGTGTGGCTCATCATTAGTCACACTTAGTGGCACTCGTCATGATGCACATACAATGTGTGTCTCGTCATGATACACCCATTGTGTGACTTTTCATCACTCGAACTGGGTCTGGTTCATCATGACTCTCACTTAGTGGGTCTTGTCATGATGCGGACACAGCGTGTATCGTCATGACACACAACCCGTGCGTCTCGTCATGACACACACATCATGTGTCTCGTCATGACATTCACATCATGTGTCTCGCCATGAGGGACACTGAGTGTGGTTTATCATGTCTCAGACAGAGTTGGTATTATCATGACTCACGCAGTGTGTCTGGCCATGGCGAGTATACGATTTGTCTTATCATGACCCACGTAGCGGGTAGTGTCTCATGAATCCACCACCTTGGGTTTCTCCGCAACATGTTGATGTGCCGTCCGTCTGCAGAGAAAACCCTAGAAAAGCCTAGAATGGCGCCAATTCCTGACGGCAGACGACCGGTAATTAAGGTTAATAGGTCAGTGATCGGGCCCGGACAGGGACAACACCGGTGAGGGGAGATAGGGGGAGAGGGGGGAGATGGGAGGAAGAGAGATGGGAGAGGGGAGAGAGAGCGGAGGGAGAGTGGAGAGGGGGAGGGAGAGGGCAGGGAGAGGGAAGGGACAGGGGAGGTATAGGGCAGGGAGAGATGAGTGAGAGGGGAGGAAGAGGGCAGGAGGAGGGGGAGGGGAGAGGGGACAGGGATAGGCAGGGATAGGCAGGCAGGGCCTGGAGAGGGGAGGGAGAGGGCAGGGAGAGGGATGGAAAGGGGAGGAACATGCGATGGAGACGGGAGTGAGAGTGGAAGCAGGGGCAAGAGGGCCAGGGATAGGGGAGGGAGAGGGCATTGAGAGGTAAGGGAGATGGCACGGAGAGGGGAGGGAGAGGGGGACAGGGGAGGGGTGAGAGGGAGAGTGGAAGGAGAAGGGAGGAAGATAACATGGATACGGGAGGGAGAGGGGAGTGGGAGGACGAGGGGATGGGACTGGGAGATGGGGGAGGGATCAAGATGGGAATGAAGAGATGGGGAGGGAGAGGACGAGATCGAGATGGACGAGGAGATGGGGATAGATTTGGATGGAAAAGGGATATAATCAGATAATGAGAGAAGTCGAGAGATCGGGGTGAAGATGGGCACGGCGTGCAAGAGTGATTGATGGCGAGGCGGGGATGAAGAGCGGGAGATGGCACGGAGGAGACAGGAGAGGGGGGGACAAATGTAGGGAGGCAGCAGGTAGTGGAACTGACTTACACGCCTCTGCACCACCACGCCACCTGCTTGTACTCTTTTCATCTTATCAGCGCCCCCTGTTGGCCCCTTCCTTTCCTCCACCCCGCCACCTGACGGTACCCTTATCAGCTCCACCACGCCACCTGAAGGTACCACCATCACCACCACCACGCCACCTGGTTGCCCCTTCGTCTCCTCCACCACACCACCTGACGGTACCATTATCACCCCCACCGCGCCACCTGACGGTATCCCTCATCAGCTCCACCACGCCAACTGGTGGTACCCTACTCAATGTATCACGGTCAGGTTGTGCCCCCCCTCATCTCCATCACGCCACCTGGCGGCAATTTGCTCATCGTTCTCACGACAACTGGCGGCATTCTTGTTCTCCCCTAATTCCACCATCTCGCTCTGTCTCTGTATTCATGCCTGTATTTGTCTACAAGCATGTCTCTGGCACCTGCCTGTCTCTGTTCACCTGCCTGTATATATCCACCTGTAGGTATCGGCATACATGCTTGCTTCTGTCTACATGTATGTCTCTGTATACATGCCTGCCTCTGTCTACATGACTGTCTATGTATACATGCATGTCTCTGCCTACATGACTGTTTATGTATACATACCTGTCTTTGTATACATGCATGCCTCTGTCCACATGTATGTCTCTCCATACATGCATGTCTCTGTACCCATGCCTGTCTCTGTCTACATGCTGGTATCTGTATATGTGCATGTATATGCCTACCTCTATATCTCTGTATACATACATGTCTCTGTCTACGTGCCTGTCTCTGTCTACCTGACTGTCTCTGTCTACGTGTATGTCCCTGTCTACCTGACTGGCTCTGTCTACGTGCATGTCTCTGTATACCTGCCTGTCTCTGTATACATGCCTGTGTCTGACTACAAGCCTGTCTCTGTCTACCCGCACGGCTCTGTCTACCTGTATATAGCTGTATACACGCATGTCTCTGTATACATGTTTGTCTCTGTCTACATGCCTGTCTCTGAATACAAACCTGTCTCTGTCTACCTGCATGGCTCTGTCTACCGGCATGGCTCTGTCTGTGTGCATGTCTCTGTCTACATCCATCTCTCTGTATAGATGCCTCTCTCTGTCTACATGCCTGACTCTTTCTCTGGATGTTATCTGCCCGCATCTGTCTCCATGTATCCCTCTCTATTCTATTTGGATGTCCCTCTCTCCTTGCCTACCTCTGTCTACCTGTCTGTCTCTGTATCTGTGTGTCTGATATCTGCCTGTATGCCTGTGTATGTATGTGTCTATATCTGCTATATCTGCCTGTATGTCTCTGTATATTATCACTGACTGACGATGTATTCTAGCCTGCATGTTGCTTATCATCTGTACCTTTCTTTATAGGCATCCATCCAGACGACGTTATGTCTAATTCTGGTCATCCCTCTGTAGTTCTTACTCTCTGTTATTCTTAGTGCACGCCTCTAATTGTGTGTATATTTCCGGGCCGCATTCTATATATATATACTACCTGCTCCATTATGAGGATGTCAATAACAAATGTACTCAGATATTTTACTATATCTACTTAATTCCCTATGTAGACCATACACTACTCACGTCCAATGGCGCCACCTGGTGTCATTTCCTATAAACGGCCTTACTTCCAAACCACCGAGTCAGACATGCAAGCATAATATGCTATCTTTATCTAAAACTGTTCATGTGTGTGTATTTCTATCCCATGTCGTCCGTGTATTTCTATCCCATGTCGTCCGTTCCGTGCTGCAGTCTGTCCCTGTCTACCCCTCTGTGGTTCATCTGTCAATCTGTCTGCCTGTCCGCGTCCGTCTCTGTCGGCATGCAGTGTCCTTCAGCCTGTCCTGCTGCCTTTCCTGCTGCCTGACTGCGGACACCTCTATTTCTATCTGCTGATCACCTCCTCACCCGGACCCTGCCCTCCGGCCTCTGCTGACAGACTCAGCCTCCATCCCTGATTCTGCTTCATCTGCCCTCCTCTCCGCCCCCGCCCTGCCCCCTCCCTCCCTACCCTAACACCCCACCCACTACAACTCCACTCCATCCCCACTCAACCCACACAGAATCGTACTGGCATTCCCCTCTCCCCTTTTTATGCCCCTCTCCACCCCGATCCTCTCGACCCCACCCCCTCGCCCACCCCACCAAACCCCTCTCTCGGAGCACCACATAAATTCTGCTCACTGCTCCATAAGCGGGCTGCTGTGGCGCCCCCTAGCGGGGCGCCTTGCTGGGCGATGTTCATGGCTTCTGTCCATAGTATCTCAGTGGCTTCCTCGGTGGCTTCCCCTCGGCCCGCCATGATGGCGCGACTCTCACAGAGAGGCTGCTTTTCCTTTAGAGTTTCTTTATAGCCTGTCAGGCCAGCTTATGACTGCCGCTTGTCTTTACATCTCCAGCTGCTTGGCTCCCTCCTACCCGTCATGCACCGCGGCAGTGGCTGATGGGGGTGGCGTATTAGCACATCACCGAGCAGGACCACTTAAGGACAGAGTTATGGTTATAGGGTCCTAAGAAATATGTGCTCGGAGTAATCAATTGTAGATCGGAGTCACAAGTGGTAGGTGTAAGTCAGTAATGGTAGCTCTGAGTCAGTACTGGTAGTTCTAAGTCAGTGATAGTAGTTCTGAGTCAGTAATGGTAGTTGTAAGTTAGTAATGGTAATTGTGAGTCAGCCGTCAAAATTGTGAGTCAGTAATTAGAGTTATGAGTCAGTAGTCCTGGTGCCGAGTCAACACCAAGGTGGTGTGAGTCAACCGTTGTCATGAGTCAACAGTTGTGGTTATGACACACTGATGGTAGTTCTGAGTCAGCAGTCATGATTGTCAATGAGTCATCATAGTGAATCAGAAGTGGTATTACGCAATGCGCAGTGGGTGTGTGAGTCAGCAGTCGTAGTTCTGAGTCAGCAGCCATGATTGTCAATGAGTCATCATAGTGAATCAGAAGTGGTATTACGCAATGCGCAGTGGGTGTGTGAGTCAGCAGTCGTAGTTCTGAGGCAGCGGTTGTAGTTGTGAATTAACGATGCGAGTTGTGAACCAACAGTTGTACTTGTGAGTCAGCACTTTGGAGAGCTTACCTCGTTTTATCTATGGTGGTCATCTATATAAGATTAGTATGCAGTTTGACAAATGTGGCTGTGACACACTGAGTTTTGGGATGTTTTCATATTGGAACACATCACTAGTAAAAAAATTACATCATTACATATATTTTTTCTATACCACTATATAGATGCCCAATATATAATTCACTGTGATTATGCATTGATGCATAATTACCATGAATATGGATTTTCCTGTTGGTCCAGCTTATTGTTGGCTTTATTGTTGGTTATCACTTTATATTTCTATTCATATCATTTAAGGGGAGGCCCGGTGCCGGGAGGCCGGGAGTCCGGGAGGCCGGGAGGCCGGGAGGCCGGGAGGCCGGGAGTGTCAGTTGTTAGTGTTAGTTGGTGAGTCTGGCATGCAGGTGAGTGAATGGTGGATACCGTCTCCACCACACCCATCAACGACCGTTGCGGCGGGGTACATGTGTATATATGTAGACATGTTTGTTTGTTGTTGTTTTACGTTCTAGCAACATCTAAGGTCATATCAGGACACATACCGACTTGTGACACTTCACACTCATGGCAACTTTATAGTGCTGCCCAACTGGGATACCAGGCCACCAGTACCCTGACGCAATATCCCATTCAGTCACATTATCCTGACACTGAGCCAAACAGTCCTATATAAATCCTTATAATGCCGAGTGCCTGGCTAGGAAGTGAAAAGTATCAATTATTAAGTCATTGGTTTGACTCAACCAGGGTTTGAACCCACAAACCTATGGGTTTGCATCCCCCAATATCCCAAAACAGGAGATGGATGCTCAATGTATTCGGCCATCCTGTCTGATTATATATATCTACATATATATCGAGATAGATATATGCATATATATGTATATGTATGTTTATATATATATATATATATATATATGTGTATATGTACATGTATGTATACAACCAAATTCCTCCAAGCGAGTGGATGCCCCATACAGGAGGCGACACGGTGCATGATGGGGGCCCACCCCCTACTCAGATATGTGTGGGGGGAGGGACTGAATGTATACCCATATATGGAAACTCATATCTGGGTTTGTTTCTGTCATTAAGCATACAAAAACACCAAGTACACGTGTGTATCAGCATTTATATGTATAGATAAATATATGTATTTATTCCCTTACATGTAGATATATATATGAATATATATATATATATATCTATATTATAAGTGCAATATCCCTTTAAAATGAACTTACTAGTGCTTCTACATTAAAGAGTATTGGAGCACATATTGTATACCAGTCAGCCATTTGTTACCAACAACTCCTGCAAGAATGATGCCACACTTCAGGTCGTCAGTGACACCTGAAATGGCAGCTGAGCTCACTGAGAGTGAATGTGTTAGAGCTTATTCACCTTGGAATAGGTGAGGATTGGATTTGGTATATAAGAGTCAATGCCACGGTGGACTGCACCCACATACTTCTGAAGGCTAATACTCCACACCAGTCAACTTGTTACTGGATTACTACTGTGCAGCATCTGACACAGTCGTCCCTACATTTAGAAACATGGTGAGTTATTTGTCCCCTGATATTGCAATATGTATACACACATCTATATGTATATGTATATACACATGTATATGTATATACACATGTATATGTATATGTATATACACATGTATATGTACATACATATACAGGTAGGTGGTTATATACATACATCTTTATATACATAAATATGTATAAATTTACATGGATATGTACATATACATATTCATATATGCATATGAAGAAAATGTGGTTTAAATCAAAGATGTTTACCAGCAAATAATTGTAATTCTCACTAATTCCACTTTTCATATGAGTGCATGGTTATGGAGCAATGAACAAAATGTAGGAACATGACAACATATACTTATTGATGGTTTGATTTCAATGTTTATCTCTATTTTTGGATTGGCGTTTACATGGTTTTGCACCTGAACTCTTCATATATATGCATACATGTAAATATATATGTCTGTATATGTTATAAGTATATTTATATGATCCTGTGCCGGGACTCCCGGCATTCCAGTGCCAGGCCTCCCGGGCTTCCAGTACCAGGCCTACCGGTGCAGGACCATCTAGCCTTCTGGTTCCGGAACTCCCGATGGATGATATTATATATATTTATGTATGTATGAGCAAACAAAGCTATATCTACATGATAGACAACAGTCCCCCCATGACCTCCCTCAACCGCAGATGGAAGTTTATGGGTGTGTCACATACTAGCATAATACACCCATAGTTGACTGGAGGTGCCCCTAATGTTTGGGAGTTATGGCTATTCGAAAACATTAGTAGCATGGATAGGTCTGGTCTGTAGCCATTTCTTGTAACTAATGAATTATTTCCTAATATTCATTGCTAATTTACTCAGTCCAGTTGTATCTAAATATCCTGGGAATATTGAGTAATTCAGCCAATAACCCCCATAGCCCAAACCAGGTAAGCCCTCCAACTTCTTATAGATGGTAGCCAACAATTATATGTGTGAGTCATGACTCGTATTTGTGAGTCATCAGTGGTAGTTGAGATCCAAGAGTGAGAGGTGAGAGTCAATACTGCTAGTTGTGAGTCAGTTGTCCAGCCACATCGGAAAGCAACCAGGTGCAAACAGGGCATGCCCCACCTGTATCCCAGATAATGGAGGCTGACCTACTAGTAAAACACGGACCATACTACTTCCGGTTCCTGCGTCTCTGCTCATATAAATAGTCACGTGCTCCGTGTAAGGACTCTGCGCCCGCATCACTCCGCACGGCATATTCCCTGCACCTCAATCTTTGTTGGTTTTAATTTATTGCCTTTATCACTTTTTCTCACGTCATAACACGGCCTGTTTCTCTCTCACCTACTGCATCTATATAACCACCGGGCACAGCGCCGCCCCGCAGGTCAGTCAGCGTGCGTCCTGCCCGCCAGTGCACAGTGCGGAGTGTGTTGGGAAGGTGTGAGCGGGTCCCCGGCCATCAGTCCTCTGATCCCCGGTCTCCGATCCCCGATCCACGGGATCCCCGATCCCCCCGGGCCCCGCGCCCGGTCACAATACCCTGGTGCCCCCCCCCCCCTCGCGCCATGGTTGCCGCTCCCCCCACCCCGCCCGCACACCCCAGTCACCGGACCACGGGCCCCGGATCCCGGGCCCCGGCCGCCCTATGGTTCCCATCCCCGAACGGTATTCCCACGGAGATTGAAGACGGCGCAAACCGGGAGACTTGTATTGCTCAAACCGTGTTGAGAAGTTGTGGCCCGTTTTTACTCTCGGCTATCCTCGCTTGCCCCGACCCTCCACCACCCTCCACCCCCACCCCCACCCCCAGCCTGTCTATTGCTGCATCTTAGAAGCATCAGATGAGGATTCTGCAGGGTGTGGTGTGTGGGGTGTGGGGTGTAGGATGTATCGGAGTGATGGGGAGTGGGGGGCGAGCGGGAGGGATGTGGAATATGGTGTATGAGGGAGAGGTGTGGGCTCTGGAATGTGTGGGATGTGCGGAAAGGTGTGGGGTATGTGAGAGGGTGTGGGGTATGTGAGAGGGTGTGGGGTATGTGAGAGGGTGTGCGGTGTGAGATGCGGGTTGTGAGGTGTGTGAGAGGGTTGTGAGTGTGGAGTGTGCCGGACATGTGCCGGACGTGTGGGATCTGAGCTGTGAGGTATGTGAAAGGGGTGGGGGTGTAGGGTGCGGGTGTGCTGTGTAGGGTGCGGGTGTTGGGTGTGGGATGTGGAGTGTGGTACTTGTGTGAGGGGTGTGGTTGTGCAGGATAGCTGTGGTGTGTGGGGTGTGGTAAGAGGGCCTTGATGATTAATAATGTGCCATTTTTGTTGTGCCGTGGCAGAGAAAAGTTGTTCAAACTAGATTCATCAATATGCCCTACGTCGGTACCTGCACATGCCTGCAAGACCAGTGCCTTGCCGTTGAACATACCTGAATGATGTGAGGATTGAACTGTCTTAACGACAACATAGATTTCCCACTGCTCCTTATCGCATTATTCCACCAGCAACAGCTACATATGATAGCAACGGATAGACATTATAGAGGTGTCCAGATTTAATCTGTTTCGGACTGATCCCACTTCCTCTGACGTGAGAAGCGAGGTTTATACTCGGGTGACTCATTAATTCATTGCTAAGTTCTGGACTGGATCTGATGGTCTCGATGTAGACATACCAGCGCCAACGATCGCTTTCACTTCGCGTTAAGTGGGATTCTAAATGCAGCAGCTCACAGTCGACCGGTGAATTATCACTGAAGCCGCAGCACCAGTACGAGTATAGGGAACGCGCTGGCGGGTATGGCACACCTCGTCACGTATATTCCGAGCTGAAAAACAAGCTGCATTAGCAGGGGATTCGGAAGCCAGTCATGTACTGTTGACGCAATGATTTGCATGTTTCGACCTGCAGCACCCGTCCGCAGAGAGAACTGCCAGGCTGGCGGGTTCTGGTACACCTCGTAAAGTCATTTCACTGGCAGTTTCAAACTGAGATTGAACGGGCAGAATTGTGCTGTCGACGTTATGACTTACGACGCGGCAAGCAGCACCAGTCCCCTTTGGGGCCCGCTGCGCGGGTGGGTGCAGTGCACCTCGTGACGCAATTGATTGGGAGTCCAGGCATGTACTGTCGACCCGATGACTTATAACATAAGCCGCAGCACCGGTCCGTGCAGGGGGACCGCGCTGGTGGATATGACCCACCTCGTGTCGTGGGTTGCCCGGCCTGTACGGAGCTGCACTATCTGGGGAGTCGGAGACCAGCGCACTGCTATCGACGCTCTGAAGTATGACTAGACCCGCAGCACCAATCTGCGTATGGGGGGAAAGGGGATGCGCTGGCAGGCGTTGTGGTCCTCGTGGAATAGATGATCATTATGTATCAATACCTATCACATGAGGAATAGGAGGTCAGCCTTGCATAGTGAACACTCCGAATTATGCGCTGTCATACAGCACCCGTCAGCGGATATTCACCGCGCTCGCGGGAGCCGTGCACCTCATGGAGTAGCTTACCGCCTGGTACAGCAGACGGGCTGTATTAAACCCGTATCAGGGTTCTGCTTCGTGGGACGGGAAGGGGATGCGAGGGGGGGGGGTCCCGACCATTTGACTTATGACATGCACCGCAGCACCGGTCCGTGCATAGGGGCCACGCTGGCGGGCGCTCTGCACATCGTGACGCTGGTTGGCGGCAGGTAGCGGTGCGCATGGAGGTGCAGCTGTTTGGACAGCGCGCAGACGACTGTTTATTGTTAAATGGCACCATAAAGAGAATGGGCCCGGCAGGGGGAACCTGTTTTAGAGAATACATTTACTGCTAATGGGCCACTGCAGCACCTTGTCTGCCTGCAGCACATAAAGCCGCGCTTCCGGCAGACGACCACTGCCTCGCACTAGGCGTAGGTGGCAGGAAGCCGGAACAGCCACCTGGTATGATGTTGGTGGAAGGAGAAGCCAGCATAACCACTGGGTACCACGAGGTAGGAGGGAGTGGGGGATGAGAAATAGCCACGGGTTATCACGGGGCGGGTGTGGTGAGGGAGGAAAGAACCACTGGGCCAGTGGGATGATGAAGGCGAATAAACCAGTGCTGCGACATACTGGGTGTGAGTAGGGAGGATTACGGAACAGCCACTGATTATCACTAGGCAGGGGGTGGGCGAAATGGGAGAGGAACAGCGACTGGCTATCATTGACAGGCAATAATCAATGCCTATATGATCAGTGGACGTTGTGGAGGGGGGGTGGGGAGGCGGAACAGCCAATGGGCGGGAAGGCTTGCACTTGAGGGTAGAGAAGGAAGGAAGCAACAACTGCCTCTCACTGGGAGAGGGGGGCGGGAGGAAGGCGGAAGAGTCATTTCGCCCCACGGGCCGGCAGGAGCGGGAGCGGGGCGGGGAGAGTGCCGGCGTGGGGGGCTCTACAGGTGGACGCCGGGCCCGGCGCGGTGCGGCCGTTACTCGGGGTGTGCTGGCACAGCTTTGATTCTCCTCCGTCAGACCCGGTCTGCAGGAAGTCGGATTCTGGGTCCAGACACCCTTCTTACCGCGCCCAGAGTCTGCCCGGCTCTACCGAGACAGACGCAGTCCAGCCCGGCTACAGGCCATTCCCAGCCCTGGGTCTCTCTCCCCCACTTCACTCTCCCCCACTCTTCCAATAGCATGCTCCTTTAACCACACTCCGCTCACTGTGTCTCCACGTCCCCACCCCACAACCATACCTCACCCCCTCACCCCCTCACCACCACACCTTAGAACCAACACCCACTACATGTTCCACATCACTTATTAGCACCACACCACCCCACAACCAGAACTCACCCACTCACCACCACACCTTTAACACCAACTACATGGTCCACATCACCTATTATCACCACACCACACCACCCCACAACCACCCCTCACCCCCTCACCACCACACCTTTAACACCAACTACATGTTCCACATCACCTATTAGCACCACACTACCCCACAACCACAACTCACCCCCTCACCACCACACCTGAAACACCAACATCCACTACATGTTTCATGTCACCTATCAACATCACCCCACAACCATAACTCACCCCCTCACCACCACACCTTAAAACCAACACCCACTACATGTTCCACGTCACTTATTACCACCACACCTCAACAACACCACACCTCAACAACACCACATGTCCACAACACCACATGTCCACAACACCACCTGTCCACAACACCACATCTCCACAACACCACATCTCCACAACACCACCCCGCCACGACACCACATCTCCACAACACCACACCTCCACCACACCACATATCCACAACACCACACCTCCATAACACCACATCTCCTCAACACCACACCTCCACAACACCACACTTCCACAACACCACATCCCCACAACACCACACCTCCACAACAACATACCTCCACAACACCACAGTTCCACAACATACCAACACAACGTCACATCTCCACAACAACACACTCGTCGGTTGTCTTCTCACCCCCACACCACCCCATCTCCTCACCCCCTCATCCCCTCACCCCACCATCCTGGCACCACCTTACCTGTCCATGCGTATGCATGAGGCTACCACAAGGTGGCAGTGTCTTAGAATTGTCAGTGGCTCATACATATGTGTACATGTGCATGGGGACACCGAGAGCATCCCGACCTACCAGCCTGACATCATCCCAACATTGCAGCCTCCTGATGCTCCGGCCATCCCAGTATCAGGCATCCCAACCTCCTGAGACTCTGACACTCCCAGTATCCGGCATCGCAGCCTCCTGAGGCTCCGACCCTCCCAGTATCAAGTATCCGACAGCCTACTGAGACTCCGACGGTCCCAGTATCAGGCATCCCAGCCTCCTGAGGCTCCCATCATCCCAGTATCTTGTGCATCCCAGTATGCCAGCATCCGAACATGCTAACATCCCAATATCCCCACATACCAACATCCCAACATCCCAACATTCCAACATCCCAACATGCCAACATCCCATTCTCTTAGCACCCCAGCATCCCAACATCCAAGCCTCACATCCCCACAGCCTCACATCCTCACAGCATCAGATCCTCACAGCCTCACATCCTCACAACCTCACAACCTCACAACCTCACAACCTCACAACCTCACATCCTCACCGCCTCACATCCCCACAGCATCACATCGTCACAACCTCACATCATCATAGCATCACAACATCACATCATCATAACCTCACATCCTCACATCATCACATCCTCACATAATCACAGCCCCACATCCTCACATAATCACCTCCTTATAACCTCACATCCTTACATATTCAGTCTCACATCATCACAGCCTCACATCCATCCAAGCCTCACATCCTCACAGCCTCACATCCTCACAGCCTCACATCCCCACAGCATCACCTCCCCACAGCATCACACCCTCACACCCTCACATCCTCAGAGCATCACATCATCACATCATCACAACCTCACATCCTCACATCTTCAGATCCTCGCATAATCACAGCCCCACATCCTCACATCCTTACAACCTCACATCCTCACATATTCAGTCTCATATCATCACAGCCTCACAGATCGACATCCTCACAACCTCACATCCTCACATCATCACATCATCACCACCTCGCATTATCAAAGTATCACAGTCTCATACACTCAAGGCATCACACAATCAGCCTCAAATACTCACACCCTCACAACCTCAAAGCATCACAACCTCACATCCGCACAACCTCACATCCTCATATCCTCACAGCCGCAAAGCCTCACAACCTTACAGTCCCACAACCTCACAGCCTCACAACCTCACATCCGCACAGCCTCAAAGCCGCACAACCTTACAATCTCACAGCCTCACAACCTCACATCCTCACATCCTCACATCCTCACATCCTCACAACCTCAAAGCGTCACAAAATTACAGCCCGACAGCCTAACAACCTCACAGGATCACAACCTTAAAGCCTCACAATCTTACAGTCCCACAGCCTCACAGCCTCACTACCTCACATCCTCACAGCCTCACAACCTTACAATCTCACAGCCTCACAACTTCACATCCGCACATCCTCACAGCCTCAAAGCCTCACAACCTTATAGGCCAACAGCCGCACAGCCTCACAACCTCACATCATCACGGCCTCAAAGCCTCACAACCTTACCGTCTCACAGCATCACAGCCTCACATCCTCACATCCTCACATCCTCAAAGCAAAGCCTCACACCATTACAGTCCCACGGCCTCACAGCCTCACAGCCTCACAGCATCACATCCTCACTACCTCACATACTCACAGCATCAAAGCCTCACAACCTCCCTCTGGATCTCCCTACTCTCCCTCCCATGCCCTCTCCCCTGTGTCCCTTCCAGCCCCCATCCCCCCACATATCACCCCCTCTCCCTCCAATCCCACCCCACCCCTTCCCATACTCCACTGCTGATGGCAGCCTCATGCCCTGACTTCCGGACCAGCGCTTTGACAATTACAGGTATTGTTTCCGTCCTGCAGGCCCTGCGTGCCTACCACACAGACCCTGCATACGCGGCTCATGTCGACGGCTGCCCCTCACCTGTTGGGTTTATGGTCTGGCTTTACAGCCCGATATGGACGCGGTTTTGTGGTGTTTTTGTTTGTTTGTTTTAGGGGGCCGGCTTGCTGTCCGTAATGTGCCGAGGCCGACCGCTACCTCGCCGTTAAAGGATTGAGTGCAGGGCCCGTCGTACCAAGTATCCACCGCTTTGAACCCTGGTCGAGTCAAACCAATGACTTGAAAAGTGTTACCTATCGCTTCCTAACTAGGCACTTGGCATTATTATGATAGCGAAGGACTGGCTGCCTTAGTGTGAGGATAATGTGACAGAGGGGGAAATCAGGTCATGATACTGGCGAGCTGGTCTCCCAGTTGGACAGCACTATAAAGTGTATATGAGTGTGCGCGGTCACAAGTCGGTACCCGTCCTGATATTACCTTAGATGTCGCCAGGACGTAAAACGCCAACAATCACCCAGCCAGTGCACACCACCCGCATGGTGCCTCGACTGCCCAATGGTTGGAGCAGGCTGCTACCGATATGGGGGACTGAGCCGATTGATCGCCCAGAGATTGAGTAAAACCCAAAGACTTACCTAAGAATTGTTATTTATCACAATCTGGGCCAGTATCCGGCAATGACTGGTTGGATAATTGAACCTGAGTACGATATCGGGTCATTTTAGAAGGACTGCTAGGAGTATGGTAATTCAGTGAGGCAGTAGTATTTGGACACAGATGAACGTGCACTGTCAAAGTGGGCACTTATCATGACTTCATTATGTCCCTATTGTATTAGGAAGCACTGAACTCTAGAGGCAAGGAGCTGCATAGACAGGTAGGCTTGGGTAGTGTGGTGACATCAGGAAGCCTAGGTGGTGTGATGGTTAGTGTAGTAGTCTTCACTGACCTCTCAGGCAAGGAGCTGCATGGACAGGTACGCGTGGGTAGTGTCGTGACATCAGGGAGCCTAGGTGGTGTAATCGTTAGCCCACTGGCCCGGCATGCAAAGAGATGTGGGTTCGAGTCCCGATCTCGGCGCGATATTTCCGATTTTCATCGCCCCCACTAAACTAGAAATTAACAAACTAAACGCATTGAAGTTAGGTCTGAGCTCTCATGAGTCGGGCTGAGCTCTCATGAGTCGGGCTGAGCTACCATGAGTCCGAATGAGTTCTCATGAGTCAGACTAAGCTCTCATGATTCGGGCTGAGCTCTCATGAGTCGGGCTGAGCTCTCATGAGTCGTGCGTCTGGAACATTGCACGAACCGGCAGTGGCTGACTTGGTAGAGCGGCACATCAATGGAAGCAGTGTGTCGATAAGCTGTAACAGGTGCGCAGTGGGTTAGTTGTTTGCACAGCGGGCCCGCGCCTCTCTGTGAATAGTGGAGCGTGACGACCGGTGGTTTTGATGCGCATGCGTACTGAGTTGCTCACTGTGGTGTACGAGCGGCGCCCGTCACACCGCCCGGAGGCTGAGGAAGGTTGAGGCAGGCTGTGGAAGTCCCCACCAGGCTGCGGATGTTTGAGGCAGGCTGCGGAAGGCCGTGGTAGGCTGTGGATATTTGGGGCAGTATGTGGATTATTGAGACAGACTGTCGAAGTCCGTAGCAGGTTGCGGATGGGTGTGGCAGGCTATGGAAGACCGTAGCAGGCTGCGGAAGGCCGTAGCAGGTTGTTGATGGTTGAGGCATGCTTAGACAGACTGTGGCAGGCTGGGGCAGGAAGCCCGCATGCTACCGTGGCCTGCCTCAGCTTTATTCAGCCTGCCTCAGTATGTCTTAGCCTGCAGCATCCTGCCACAGACTGTGACAAGCTATGGTAGGCTGCGGTAGGTTGTCGCAGGCCGTGGCAGGCTGTGGAATGCTATGCCAGGATGTGGAAAGTTGTGGCGTGTTGTGGTATGATGTTGCATGTTGTCGCATGCGGTGGCACGTTGTGGCATGATATGGCATGCTCTGACAGTATGTGGCATGAGGTGACATGGTGTGGTGTGATGTGGCCTGTTCTTGCATGATGTGACATGGTGTAAAATGTTCCTATATATGAGATATGGGATATGGAGAACTCTGCTATAATAACTTGCAAACTTGTCTATGAAATGGTAAATAGTATGTAAAACCAAAGGCATATAAGGTATATGTGGAGTTGGTGCTCCATTACTAATTGAGAATAGAAATTGTGTATAAATATAGTATAGAGAGGGAGGGTCACTTCTTGACCTGACAGAGAGGGTCACTTCTTGACATGTGGGACAGTCTTTGGAAAGTTGCCTCACATACCCCTTCCCCTCCAATAGTTATTTATGGATCACTGCACCAGATACAACAGGACACTGTAGCCAGATCTAACCATGCCTTGGCAACAAGGATATTGAACCCTCATTGGTGGTTAGAGGAATGCTTGTTAGGGATTGGAAGATAGGATCATGTGATCACCACCATCTTGTTCTTGAAACTATAAATACAATAAATGAGAGAGTCTCACTCTCCTACCTTTCACTCTTTATCTACTTTGCTTCCTTGCCTGTAATGCTTTCTTTTTAGCCTATCTACACCACTCAAACCGCCAGCCGTCGACGTTACAATGATATGGCATGGTGTGGCATGTTGCGGGATGATGTGGAATGATGTGACATGTTGCGGCATGATGTGGCAGTATGTGGCATGAGGTGGCAGGTTGTGGCAAGGTGTGCAATGTGTGGCATGTTGTGGCATGCGGTGACATGCTATGGCATGGTATTGCATGCTGGAGCATGCTATATCGTGCTGTAGCAGGTGGTGGAAGGGTGTGGAAGGTTGTGACAGGATGTGGCAGGCTGTGGTATTCAATAGCGTGACAGACGTTATGTATTCCACCTGACCAACAGCCTACATGCATTTCTAAAGACTAAATGCACACATAACAATTCTCCATCAGGGGCACTTTACATACATCAGTCCTATTTTCCACCGCACCCACAACCAACTACTTCCTCTCCCTCTGGACAAACAAAGTGACAGTCGTCTGACCTCAGTGTCCTACTTTATTGAACGTCTATTCATATCGGTGTATTTTTTGTTGGTGCATTCTACGACATATGCATATGCCGATATTCGGACTGAAGGACTCCACAAAGAGGCAGGAGGTGAACCTTCGCAGTTTTACGACAGTGCTCTGTCATATAAGTGCATACACTGCGCCGCTCGGCCGACATTGGGGAGGTGCCGAGCATTACAGGTCTTTGTGTCGGCGTTATCCATTTTACATGAGGAGCACATCTTCGCACAACGGGAGCAGATCACGGACTCACCGAGCTCTGGCCGAGATCTGGGCAGATCTGGATGCCTGACGGAAAGAGGTGTAATCTGAGGAATATATATATAGGCCTATATAGAGAGAGATCATTATGTGGATCTAGATATTTGTATATATCCATGTGTATGTATATTTTTATATTTGATGTATTTGATATATTTGAGATATTCATATATTTGTATAGTGTAAGTATATAAATGTATATATATATATATATATTTAGATATAATTATATATATATTTATATATATGTATATATATATTTATATATATTTATAATAATTCCTACGTTCTACCTATGACGTAGAAGACAAGTTATGGTGTAACAGAGAAGACAAATAGTGCGATATGAGTTGGTGGGTGGAGTGTCAAGCCTTGCACAGGAGGTGGAGCGGTGCATGCCGGGCACCGCTCACCGCCAAATCCGAGGGGTAGGAGAGGATGCACTGCAGAGCTTATTACAGGGGATAAGGGGCTTATCACTATCTATATATTTATATATATATTTATATATTTAGATATATTTAGATATATTTATATAAATTTATATATATTTATATATATTTATATATATGTATATATATTTATATATATTTATATATATTTATATATATGTATATATATTTATATGTATTTATATATATTTATATATATATATATATAGCAAAGCATATACTAAGTATATGCCAATGTAAGAAACTGCATGGTGCTGCCCCCCATGGTGAATCCTGGAGCCAGGCAGGGCTACCAGGTACTCCCGCTAGTCAGTGCTGCTGAGCGACATATACACCACTGAGCGCGCGCCGGCTGCATTACTTTGCCTTTGTACACATTGCCATACGATTCGCTGTACTTTATTTAATTGTTTACTTGATCGGTAGGGCATTGTCAGCCCAGCCAGATACTTTCTATATATATATACTACCATGTTAATAAAGATTGTATCATCCACTCCGGTCTCCTCATAATGCGTAACTTACATATATATTTATATATATTTATATATATTTATATAAACTTATATATATTTTTATATATTTATATATATTTATATTTTTTTTTTTTTTTTTTTTTATATTATTTTATTACACCCACAACAATATATATATATATATATATATATACTTGAAAACGGTGATTACAACAGAGTAAACAAACAGGTTGGGCTGAGTCATTTATTTGTTATCTCTGGCAAAGCGAATCAATACGCCTTTACCTTCAAAAAGAAAAACACAACGGAAATGCGACGAGTGCGGGCACGTAGTAGTATCTCTGGCACTCGTAGGTGGCGCCCTAATCGCTGCGATCCGCACCAATTAACATAGAGTAGGTGCACGACTCCCAAAACCTTGGGTGAACATGTAATATACAATTAACGAAAACCGATATCAAGGTGGGCGCGTGAATCAAAATAACAATACTACATAAATACATAGTGAATAGAATTAGTGCCTCCGTGGTTGATATCACTATAATAGATTATACTCCATATATTTATTATATTTATACATCTATGTAAATCGATGCTTATTGATATATGTGTATATATATATATATATATGTGTATGTAGTAATATATATGTATATATTTCTATATTCATGTATATGTCTATATATTTACTTATATATTTTTATATTTTTATATAATTATATATATGTACATTTATATATATTTTAATATATTTTAATATATTTAAAGATATTGATGCCATATGTGCGACATACGTGGCAGTCCCACTAAGTGTGTCAGAGTTTTTTTTAAATGGGCCATTGTCAAATAATGCTGAGGCCCATTTGAAACCTCCCGCCCCTCCCTTGAGGACATTGAATGGATCTCTTTCAATAGTCAGAATGGCACTTGTGTCATTCGTACCAGACCCATGTCATCTCTGTACCAACGTAGCACTTGCGCACTAAATAATACCCATAATGCAACACATGTGTAGGCTATATTCTGCAGCGGATTAAAAACATGCTGGATCCTGTGCAGTAAGCTATCAACACGGCACTGCGAGACTGTGCAGGGGATTGAATGGAGTTGGAGCAGTAAGCGCGACGTGTGGTGAGCATGGGGTGGAGGAGGGTGATATGGGTGTGAGGCGGTTGTGAGGCGGGTGTGAGTTGGGTGTGAGGCGGGTGTGAGGCGGGTGTGAGGTGGGTGTGAAGTGGGTGTGAGGCGGGTGTGAGGTGGGTGTGAGGTGGGTGTGAGGCGGGTGTGAGGTAGGTGTGAGGCAGGTGTGATGCTGGTGTGAGGCGGGTGTGAAGTGGGTTTGACGTGGGTGTGATGCGGGTGTCAGTTGGGTGTGACGCGGGTGTGAGGTGGGTGTGAGGCGGGTGTGATGAGGGTGTGATGCGGGAGTGAGGTGGGTGTGATGCGGGTGTGAGGTGGATGTGACACGGGTGTGATGTGGGTGAGAGTCGGATGTGAGTTGGGTGTGATGCAGATGTGAGGCGGATGTGAGGTGGGTTTGAGGTGGGTGTGAGGTGGGTGTGACACGGGAGTGAGGCAGGTGTGATGCGAGTGTGAGGGGGATGTGATGCGGGTGTGAGGTGGATGTGAGGCAGTTGTGAGGCGAGTGTGGGTGTGAGGCTGGTGTGCGGCAGGAGTGAGGTGGGTGTGGGTGTGAGGTGGTTGTGAGGCGGGGGTGAGGTGGGTGCGAGGTGGGTGTGAGGCGGGTGTGAGGCGGGTGTGAGGCAGGTGTGCGTGTGAGGTGGGTGTGAGGCAGGAGTGCGGCAGGTGTGGGTGTAAGGCGGTTGTGAGGCAGGTGTGAGGCAGGTGTGAGGCGGGTGTGAGGTGGGTGTGATGCGGGTCTGAGGTGGGTGTGAGGCGGGTGTGAGATGGGTGTGAGTGTGAGATGGGTGGGAGGCAGTAGTGAGGCGGGTGTGATGCGGGTATGAGGTGGGTGTGACATGGGTGTGATGCGGGTGTGAGTCGGGTGTGAGGTGGGTGTGAGGCAGGTGTGAGGTGGGTGTGAAGCGGGTGTGCGGTGGGTGTGAGGAGGTTGAGAGACGGGTGTGAGGTGGGTGTGATGTGGGTGTGAGGCGGGTGTGAGGCGGGTGTGAGCCGGGTGTGGGTGTGAGGCAGGTGTGAGGCAGGAGTGAGGCGGGTGTGGGTGTGAGGCGGTTGTGAGGCGGGTGTGAGGCGGGTGTGAGGTGGGTGTGACGCGGGTGTGAGGCGGGTGTGAGACGGGTGTGGGTGTGAGATGGGTGTGAGCCAGATGTGAGGTTGGTGTGAGGTGGCTGTGAGGCAGGTGTGAGGTAGGTGTGATACGGGTGTGATGTGGGTGTGAGGCAGTTGTGAGTTGGGTGTGATGCAGATGTGAGGCAGCTGTGAGGTGGGTGTGAGGCGGGTGTGAGGCGGGTGTGACGCGGGAGTGAGGTGGGTGTGATGCGAGTTTGAGGGGGATGTGATGCGGGTGTGAGGTGGGTGTGAGGCGGTTGTGAGCCGGGTGTGAGGCGGGTGTGACACAAGAGTGAGGGGGAGGACGCGGTTCGTTGGTGCCGGAGGCATTTATGGTGGGGTGTGGGTACAGTTTCAGTCCATGTACTGACACAAGTTACATCGATCAGTGCCACCTGGTGGGACGCAGGGAGGGTGGGGGGGGGGGGGCGGAGTGACAGGGAGGGTTAACTAACACATCACCCCCGCCCATAGCCGGTTTGTGTGTGGGTTTTTTGTATGGTAAATGAGTTTGATTCACATATATTTTGTTCAGTGCAGAAACATTCGTCATCCGACGGCAAGTATTACAGGTATATAAGTTCTTACACAATGTCATGGTTTATATAGTAAAGTGACATGTGAAGTACAGTCTGAAATTCAAGTGTACACAATGCAATGAGTAATGAGTATATGAGGTAGCTTAAATCAGGATCAGACGGGATGGCCGAATGAGTGGAGCGTCCGTATCCTGGTTTGGGGTTCGAACCCTGGTCGAGTCAAACCTATGACTTAATAATATTTTCTTGTCGCTTTCTAGCCTGGCACTCGGCATTATTACGTTAGGACAAGGATGACCTAACTTGGCGCTTGGCATTAATCGGACATGGCAAGGACTAGTTGTCAGGATAATGTGACTGAGGGGGATATCAGATCATGGTGCTAGTGGCCTGGTCTCCCAGTGGGGCAGAACTATAAAGTCGCCATGTCAGAAGTCAGTACCCATCCGGATATCACCCTAGATGTTGCTAGGACGTAAAACAACGACAAACAAACCTAAAATCATAGTACATTTGCGTGCAAGGTTTTCGTTCAAAACGAGGCGGGGTGAAGGCGTGGCTGACTACGTTTCCGGTTTCAATGCGCATGCCCCGCTGAGACGCGCGTTCACGTTCTGTTAGAGCCCTGTGGTACTAATCTGTCCGCTGGGTGATTGGCGCGTGTTGGTGCAGCGGGGCCAGATCTGCTAGACGTATCACAGGTGGGCAGGGTGGTGGTGGTGGTTGGGGTTGGGGTTGGGGGGATGGGGTTGTGGGTGTGGGTGTGGGTGTGGGGGTGTGGGTGTGGGTGTGGGTGTGGGTGTGGGTGTGGGTGGGGGGTGTGGGTGGGGGGTGGGGGGTGGGGGGTGGTGGTGAGAGGTTACCTGCTGCTCGCCCTGATTGGTCGAGTCACGGAGCCGGTGTTTGAGAGCGAGGCTCCCGCACTGGGCAGGGCACCACCCACCTGTGTGCAGCGCTGGGGACTACTGTGCTGCACAATATGGGTAATGTGCAGCACATGTGGTGCACTGGGCAAGGCAGCGGTGCACTGGGAAGCATGTGAGCCACACTGTGCATCACAGTGCTGTACTACACTGTGCAGCACACTATGGGTAATGTGCAGGATGCCAGGTGCCTCAGGTGCACCCCAATGTGCGTCAGGTGCACCCCACTGTGCGTCAGGTGCACCCCCATTCTGCGTCATGTGCACCCCCTGTGCGTCATGTGCACCCAATGTGCGTCAGGTGCACCCCAATGTGCGTCAGGTGCACCCCAATGTGCGTCAGGAGCACCCCCATGTGCGTCAGTTGCACCCCAATGTGCGTCAGGTGCACCCCGATGCACGTCCCATGTACAACACGGCGGGTACTATGTCTCTGCGTTCTGCGTGTTGTGCCTAGCAGACACCGTACCCCCATCCCCCCCTCCCCTCCCGGTTCGTGGCGTGTGGGCGGCCGCCAGGCCCGGGCCCAGCTTAATAGGGAAAGACGATCTGACCGAGAGCCGCCCCGCCTCGGGAGGCCAGCCCTCACGGATTAATGCACCAAAGCCTTTAAGGTGGGATGGCCGGCCCTACCGGGTCACAACGAGGCTGCCTGCATAGTCACGTGGTGCGCCGAACCCCGGGTGCAGTCAGCAGCCACTAGGGGGCAGTCCGCGCATAATTTGATGAAGGACGGGTCAGGAGTTAATGCGCGGGTTTACGGTGAATGTAAGCACGGCGCATGCGCACGGGTCGAGCGGCCATTTTGTGAAGTAGGTGGAGGGTGGAGGGTGGAGGGTGTGGGGGGTGAGGGTGGAGGGTGAAGGATGGAGGGTGGAGGGTGGAGGGTGGAGGGTGGATGGTGGAGGGTGGAGGGTGGTGGGTGGCGGGTGGAGGTGGAGGGTGGCGGGTGGAGGGTGAGGGGTGGAGGGGTTGGAGGGTGGAGGGGGGAGGGTGGAGGGTGGAGGGAGGAGGGTGGAGGTGGAGAGGGTGGAGGGTGGAGGGTGGCGGGTGGAGGGTGAAGGGTGGAGGGTGGCGGGTGGAGGGTGGAGGGTGGAGGGTAGAGGGTGGAGGGTGGAGGGTGGAGGGTGGAGGGTGGAGGGTGGAGAGTGGAGGGTGGAGGGTGGCGGGTGGAGGGTGGAGGTTGGCGGCTGGTGGTTGGCGGGTGGAGGTTGGCGGGTGGCGGGTGGCAGGTGGCGGTTGGCGGGTGGAGGTTGGCGGGTGGAGGTTGGCGGGTGGAGGTTGGCGGGTGCGGGTGAGTGTGATGACTGAGGTGTTATGATTGACTGTGGATGGTAAGGGTTGCAGACTTGATAATTGTGAATGGAGACAGGAGAGGGTAGTGGACGGACAAGGAAGGTTGGGAATTAGGGATTGGGGATCGAGACTGAAGTTTGGAGGTGAAGAATGGGGTTTGTAGGTAGATACGACAGAGTGTAGAGGGGCACAGTGGTGAGCGAGTGGCTTGGTGGGGGGCATGAGGATTAGGGAAGGTGGAGGATTGAAGGTGTCAGTTCGGAGACTGCGGTGCAGCTTGAAAGAAAGGAGAGCGGATGTCCGTCAATGTAGTGGAGAGTCAAGGTAGTGGAGAGTCAATGTAGTGGAGAGTCAATGTAGTGGAGAGTCAATGTAGTGGAGAGTCAAGGTAGTGGAGAGTCAAGGTAGTGGAGATTCAATGTAGTGGAGAGTCAATGTAGTGGAGAGTCAATGTAGTGGAGAATCAATGTAGTGGAGAGTCAAGGTAGTGGAGAGTCAATGTAGTGGCGAGTCAATGTAGTGGAGAGTCAATGTAGTGGAGAGTCAAGGTAGTGGACAGTCAATGTAGTGGAGAGTCAATGTAGTGGAGAGTGTGGAGTAGGGAGACCATGGATGGTGGCCGGGAGTGGAAGGTCGAGAGAGCAGATTTGCTGCAAAGAATGGCGGATAGAAAGTAAGTTGGAACAAGTAGGACGCAAACGGAAATAGAAAGATGAATAACAAGCGGAAGTCAATGTGGAAATTAGAATCCGAAATAGAAAATAAGTAAAGTGCGCAAAAGTAGAGGTCAGACATACGAGGTGAACTGGAAGTAAAAGAAGCGGAAATCGAAGGGTTAATAAAGTAGCGTTAAAATTATAGCAAACGCAGAAACAGAACTAGAGGCAATGATACATTATTCTGGGGTTCCAATTTGTCATTGTCATATCCTGGTCATATTCACCGCCAGACAAGGATAAATTATGTATGTCTTTGGTTTGACGCAGCTATGGATTGATCTCACTATGCGGGAAGCGGGCGCCCTGACCGAATGATGGCACAGAGTGGAGGTCCGGCGGTTGCGGGACTTATTCCACCTGGGAGCAATGTCTGAGTGCAGGTAATCCTGCCAGCTTCGTACAAGGTAATCAACTAATTACCCGGAGATGACTGTTGGAAAGGGCTATGGTCAGGGCGGCGGTAGCTGGAGTGGCTGGCACAGCGCGCCCCCTCGCGGGGATTGGGGCTGACAAGCCGGGCCCCCTAGTGGGCACCGTGGCAACTGTATTTTGGCAGGACGGCTCCCCCGCGCTGGGCGTGTTGCACTGACAAACCATCATTCCGCGCCCCGCACCCCGCGCCCCGCGCCCCGCGCCCCGCGCCCCGCGCCCGCGCCCCGCGCCCCGCCCCCCGCGCCCCGCGCCCCGCCCCCCGCGCCCCGCGCCCCGCGCCCCGCGCCCCGCGCCCCGCGCCCCGCGCCCCGTTCGGCGGCCATCTTTGATTTAGGTAATATCTGCAAGTAGAAAAGGATGTAGGAGCATCCAGCTTCCGGTTTGAGGGATGGAGGGTGTGTGGGGGTATGTGGTGGGGGGGTGTGTGAGGGTGTGTGTGGGGGGGGGGTCGGTGATTGGTGAAGTACCACTCTTATTTCCGGCGCCGAAGGTGGAACACGCAACAGAGGGGAACAGGGGACCCGACAAATTGGGACAGTGCACGGAGGGAATATCATTTACACACGGGCAGGGTCTGCTGCATAAGGCAGCCAGGTGTGTGGGCAGGGGCGAGGCGGGTAGTGGTGGTGTAGGAGGCGGGGGGGAGGGGGAGCTGAGCTGTGAGGGGTATTCATGAGATGTGGAGCTACTGACCGCCAGGTGCAAGGATTGTCAGAAGGTAGAGGTGTTTGGTGGGATAAGGGACTCTGAGTTCGATCTGCAGATATGGGTGGAATGTGGGGCTGTTGGGTTAGGGAGGCCAGATGTTGGAGTGTTGATGGCAGATGCCAGATTGCGGATGCCAGATGTCGGGATGTACTCGGAATGCGGAGAGGTGTTCTGATATTAAGGCTGCTTGGTTGGGAGGTCGGCATGCACTTTGGGAGGACTGCCTGGAATAGTGTGTGTGACTGCCTGGAATAGTGTGTGAGAGGTGTGTCAATGGTGGCATGTGGGGGTGGGGATGTGAGGTAATGGTTGAGAAGTGTGTGACTGACAGGAACAGTGTGTGTGGCGCGTCATTGGTGGCATGTGGGGGTGGGGATCTGTGGTAATGGTTGAGAAGTGTGTGACTGACTGGAATAGTGTGTGAGGGGTGTCAATGGTGGCATGTGGGGTTGGGGATGTGAGGTAATGGTCGAGAAGTGTGTGACTGACTGGAATAGTGTGTGTGACTGACTGGAATAGTGTGTGAGGGTTGTCATTGGTGACATGTGGGGGTGGGGATGTGTGGTAATGGTTGAGACGTATGTGACTGACTGGAATAGTGTGTGAGGGTTGTCAATGGGGCAGTGGGGGTGGGGATGTGAGGTAAGGTAGAAGTGTGTGACTGACTGGAATAGTGTGTGTGACGACGGAATAGTATGTGAGGGGGTCATTGGTGGCATGTGGGGTGGGGATGTGTGGTAATGGTTGAGAGTGTGTGACTGACTGGAATAGTGTGTGTGAGGGGTGTCATTGGTGGCATGTGGGGGTGGGGATGTGTGGTAATGGTTGAGACGTATGTTACTGACTGGAATAGTGTGTGTGAAGGGTGTCATTGGTGGCATGTGGGGGTGGAGATGTATGGTAATGGTTGAGAAGTGTGTGACTGACGGGAATAGTGTGTGTGAGGGGTGTCATTGGTGGCATGTGGGGGTGGGGATGTGTATTAATGGCTGAGAAGTGTGTGACTGACTGGAATAGTGTGTGTGAGGGGTGTCATTGGTGGCATGTGGGGGTGGGGATGTGTGGTAATGGTTGAGAAGTGTGTGACTGACTGGAATAGTGTGTGTGAGGGGTGTCATTGGTGGCATGTGGGGGTGGGGATGTGTGGTAATGGTTGAGAAGTGTGTGACTGACTGGAATAGTGTGTGAGGGTGTCAATGTGCATGTGGGGTGGGGATGTGGAATGGTTGAAAATTTGTGACTGACTGGAATAGTGTGTGTGAGGGGTGTCATTGGTGGCATGTGGGGGTGGGGATCTGTGGTAATGGTTGAGAAGTGTGTGACTGACTGGAATAGTGTGTGTGAGGGGTGTCACTGGTGGCATGTGGGGGTGGCGATGTGTGATAATGGTTGAGAATTATGTGACTGACTGGAATAGTGTGTGAGGTGTGTCACTGGTGGCATGTGGGGGTGGCGATGTGTGATAATGGTTGAGAAGTGTGTGACTGACTGGAATAGGGTGTGAGGGGTGCCATTGGTGGCATGTGGGGGTGGGGATGTGAGGTAATGGTTGAGACGTATGTGACTGACTGGAATAGTGTGAGAGGGGTGTAATTGGTGGCATGTCGGGGTGGGGATGTGTGGTAATGGTTGAGAAGTGTGTGACTGACTGGAATAGTGTGTGTGAGGGGTGTTATTGGTGGCATTTGGGGGTGGAGATGTGTAATAATGGCTGAGAAGTGTGTGGTTGCATTTCCCGCTGCCTCGGCCTGATCCGATATCCCCTTGTAACTGCTCTAACTGACACCCGATACCATTGATGAATAAGTCTCTTCCTCTGGGGCCTTGCATGCTTACAGGGGACTCTGTTTGAGCAGACATCTGGAAAGTGCTCAGGTTATGAACCCTCCATCTCGCACTTGGTGCCAACCCAGGAACATTGCTCCGTTATCAGCGTACAGGAAACACAACATGTTCTCAGTTCGGTCCATGGAATGATCAGTTAAACTGTACCATTGATATATATGAGTCAGCCTCACGAAAATGGGCCAATTGGTGGTCAATTGAAGATGTCGGCGTCACAATTATTAAAAGTGTAGTGCATTTCTTTATTTCATATTAAATTATCCTAGAAACAAATAAGGTTGTTGTATTTTCTCGACCTTTACATTCCGGATAAATTCAAGGACTTTCCAACACCTCTGTCAATGCTGAACTATAATTATACCGATCAATGCCAACATCCAATGATGGACGCCGACAACTTTAACAGATGTCAGCGTCGCAATTCTTAAAATGTAGTGCATTTCTTTGTTTTATATTAAATTATCCTAGAAACAAATAAGTTTGTTGTATTTTCTCAACCTTTACATTCAGGATCAATTCAAGGACTTTCCAACACCTCTGTCAATGCTAAATTATAATTATACCGATCAATGCCGACATCCATGCTCGACGCTGATAACTTTCCCCAAGTGGCCTCTTTTTGTGATCCTGACTCATATATATATATATATATATATATACATATATATATCACAGACACATATAATTAATTGGATGGTTTCACTCCTTATTATATCATAATTCATCTACTGTAGTGCTCTTACTATCGAGTGTTCATCGAAATACAACCGGGCCGATTGTAGCACCCCCTGTCTGCAAACACAATAACTTGTTTTCGCACACTCAGTCACTCTGCCCACGAGATTTGTATGAAAACTAGAGGTCAAGTAAGTATATAGTCAGTGAGTGGGGGAAATACAGTAAACCCTCTCTAACCAACCACTTCCACAGATCTACCATTACGCTACATTGATCACTTTATTTGGGTCCCAAATGATCGCCCATACAATACCACTGTAATGATAGAAAAACTCCCTAAACCAACCACCTCCCTAAATGGACCATTTAAAGTCGGTTCGATGGTCGGTCGATTTAGAGAGGTTTTACTGACTGTAATTTCCTGCAAGATAGTCATACATGTTGAGGCTTAATTATTCATATATTACTAGTATTAGGCTTGGTATATTATGGGTTTTATAATTTACTATGCGAAAATCATTTGTAGTAGAGTACTTGTATTATCCGCTGTCCGGTTTAATACAACTTGACTCTTGTCTCTTTGGAAATACTACTACTATTAAGTGACACTTCCTTTTATGTAAGACAACCAAGCATATATCTAGGTGTACCTTGTTCCTATCTAGATATGCCTGTTAATGCTAGCCCTGATATGTTTCTATTTTCGTATATAGTTCAAGGATGTCATAATGTGTGTAACTCTTGTATGTATATAAGGAATCATTTCCATGATATATATGTACGCATAGTAATAAGCGTCATGTGATGTCCGTCCTGCATCATTTGATGTGTGTTTTGCGTCATACAACATACGTCATGAGACGCACGTCATGAGGTGTGTGTCATGTGATATGGGTTGTGCATCATGTGCCATGCATTAGATAACATGTGTCATGCGATGCGTTTATGCAATATGTGCTATGCGATGTGCACCATGCGTCATGTTTTGTGCATTATGCATCATGTGATGTGCGTCATACGCCATAATGTATTCCTGTGTTCATGTAATGTGCATCATGTGTAACGCTATGTTTGTCATGCGTCATGCGACGTGCATCACATGTTCGTCATGTGATGTGTGACATGTAATGTGTGTCTTGCAATGGTGTGACATGTGTCACATGATACGCGGCGTGTGTCACGCGACGTGTGTCACTTGGTGTGTGATTTGTGACGGGTCGCCATGCAATGTTCGCCATGGGTCTTGCTTCCTGCGATATGCGACACGGAACGCGCACCATATGATACGCGATGAGCATCATGTGACAGGTTGTTAGCACGAAAAACACAATTCATTAATTTGCCCGGGATTCCTCCATTCGATGTGCATGAACACCCATTGATTGCTACCTGTTGCGAGGAAACACACACCCAGAACTAGGCACGCCATCTACGCATTGAGGGAATCACCCAAACTACCCACACATGCTTTTAATTTTACTACACAGTATGCCCAACTTCAATGAAATCTCTACAGTATTCAACCTTCAGCTGCACTCTTATGCAGGACAAACCAAGACCAGGACCCTCTGTCCTGTCTATCGATAGCCCGCTAACCCACTCAATCACCAACACCTGTTTTTTTTCTCCTAACTACCCATGCCCATGCATCAATTACCCTATAGTGCAGATTACTTTGGCGACATTATCCCCAATTTAGAGCATGTAAACAAAATAATGTTGTTTGTTTGTAAATATGTTTATTCTGCTGAATAAGGTTTTTGTCAATGCTGAAGCATTAGTCTTCTAGCCATGTTAGAATTCATCAATAAGCATATCCAATTATTATAAGCTGGAAACTCTCCGCTGCAATTCGTCCACGATTTTCACGACGACCAGGTACCATTCTATTTCTGCCATTTAAAACAATAATAGAATAATAATGTAAATTCAATTAAGCACGCCCCATAGCGGGAGTCAATCTAAGGCGCTGTACATTCAAACCAGAATATGACATTATCAACATTAAATAGATTTGTGTAAATAACTGTCACCATTTATTGTTGGAAGACATTTATTCGGCGCTGAGGAGTATGTGATGTATACTCAAGTATACGAGTATAATTATTCGTAAACCAGTAGTTCACACTAACTGACACTACACAACTAATGACATTCATCTATTCAAGCGACTGGTCAGGCGTCCTGCCTCGCCTGGTTCTGCCACCTGGTGTCTTCCTCCTAGTCTGGCTCTGCCTCACATCTGCACCACTCACTTTTGAGAACGGATATTACTGAAAGCTAGGCTTGTTACTTGCACCTTCACAGACTGACGGACGCTCCATTCACCATCTAACTGAATGCGCACATGCAGCCTCAACGATGCCGTCTCGTAGTGACCAGCAATGAATCAATGTCCGTCTCTCAGAGCTCAGCAGGCCTTGATGTGCCTGGTCGCAGGTGATAAGATATCTGTTAGCATATAGGGCCTTACCACCGACACCGGAGTGGCAGCCGTCCAGGGTGGGCATACAATGTGCTTCAACCATGGATTAGCATAATAGCTGAGGGTGGAGGTGGATGGGGAGTATCGTCGGACCAATATACAACAACCATTGGTGCGCAAAATATACATGTACTCTGGGGACAAGAGAAGTGTACCTATCCAAAAGACACAGGTAAACATGGTTGTAGTTCGAGTAAATTGGGGAAATATATTTGGGATTTGTTGTTAGAATTGATTGTCAATGTCATTGGAAATTTCCAGATCCTGTGCATGAGTTTCTAAGGGATTGTATGAGTGATTAATTGATGGATGGTTGCTGGATGCCGTTTTAGCAAAGGCCATATTCACAACGAGTTTGGGGGTTATGATTGATGACTGTGAAACTTGCAGACGTCACGGAAGGGAAGTGAACAATGGAAACAGAATTAACTTAGGTCACGTCGGTTCGTTGGTTGGTTGTTGGAGTGTTACGTCCTTGCAACATATCAGGTCATATCAGGACGCATACCGACTTGTGACGGTGCACACTCATGGCAATTTTATAGCGCCGTCCCACTGGGAGACCAGACCACTAGCACCATGATATGATATCACACTCAGTCACATCATCCTGACAGGGGCCAAGGCGCTCGGCATTATTAGGATAGGGCAAGGACTGGTTAGCTCATTGTCAGGATAATGTGACTGAGTGGGATATCGGGGCATGGTGCCTGTGGCCCAGTGTTCCCACTTTGGCAGCCCTATAAAGTTACCATGAGTGTCCACTGTCACAAGTCGGTACCCATCCTGATATGACCGTATAAGTTGCTAGAACATAAAACAACAACAATCAACCGACCCTAGACATTGTTACGCCTCTATCCCGGAACTCTGGCCTCTGTCCATATACTACTGCCCTCACGTTCGTCATTTCATCCCCAGCGTAAAACCCCCATCTCCCGACTACTCACATCGGCATGTACCCGTTCTGCTCTCCCTGACCTGAAGTAATCCCCGTCTTCTTCCTTATGTTAGCAGCCTGTGCATCTGATGTATGCCGTTCGACGGTGTTAGTAATACTAGACCACACCCAGACCCAAGCTGCCTTGTGTTCTTCTTGAGTCAGGTTTCGCTTCTTAAGCCAAGTTTATACATTCAATCATCTTCCTTAAGGGGCTGTCACACTTTGACGTATGGCCTTAGCGTATGCCGACGTATGCATTTTTTTTTTAGCAAAACATCAGCCTATGGCATCATATGTTATGTATAGATTGGGCATATGTCGAGTATGCTTGGGATAAGGCGTCCTAGGTTGTCATAGTTCGGCATAGTTCGAGCCGCTAAATTGTTGTGCATGTTCAAAATTGTCAACATATGTCGCCGTATAGCTCATACATTTCTCATAGGCTCAGCATATGCTTGGCATACATCAGCGTAGATTATGCACAGGTTATGGGTAGGTCGGGATAGGTTGGAACAGGTATTTTCAGACTGTTGGGAACGATCAGTCCGCCTACAGCCAAAGGTTGCATAGCGTACTGCTGACATACTTCGAACGTATACATGCCATATCTCCAGCATACTTAACGTATATGCCATTATTCTAGTGATGACGTAAACGTTGGTCAGCATACCGGGAGAGTATGCAAGCGTTTTGCAAACGTTTTGTGAACGTTTTGCGAGGCACATGAACATTCTCATATGCTAGCAATAGGTGAGAGATACGTTCTGCATACATTACATACGTTGTGTGTACATTGTGTGTATGCCCATTGTTATACCCTGCCCCTGAACAGTTTGACGAATGACGACGTACTGGCAAATTGTCCTATGTTGGGCAAGCGCTGACGCCATACGTCGTAGTGTGACAGGCCGTTTACACTGTGTCAGCAAGTGGACAAACAAGTCGGATCGACTTGTTTGATATCCATAGTTCTATGCTTTTGAATGTCGACCATATTTGTAGTAACATATATGAGGCTGTTCGATATAAGCTGCCGTGCTTAAGTTGGGAGACCGTCCTGATATGACCTTAGATGTTGTCATGAGGTAAAACTCCAACAACCAACCATAAGTTCGAAGGAAGGTTTATTATAAATGGCTAACCTTGGAGATATCCAAGGATATGTGAGTGTTCTTTTGGGGCATGCAGCAAAATGCCGAAGCTTATATACTTCAGTTGTACTCAAATTCCATTAAATCAACTTAAATTGATCCATCTGTGCAACATGACATGTTCAAAAAGTGAACTAGAATTCAAGATAGGTACGGAGAGTAATATCTGGGTGCAATGTTCAGGAAAGTTGCACATTTGATGCATTGTTGGACCATCTTTGTGTGTGTTCTGTAAATGTGCTGCCTTGATAGTTGTACAAGATATTGTAACTATGAAGCAGACACTTCTAGGGGGACAGGAATATTTAACGGTGCTCTGTGTCTCCCAGGTTGAAATTCTAAATTCTAAATACACAGGTGGATGGATAGGTTAATGGAGAACTCTAGCCCTGAAATAAGACATATGTGGCATTGGTATAGGTGCAAATTCTCCTCTAAGCTAAAAGTGGTAATTAAGAAGATAAGGATGTACTACTGGAAGAAAATTGGGTGTGAAGTATTTCACTAGAGTTGGCTAAAAGGCCGACTGTAAGACATGTCCGCATGTCTTAGCAATCAAGTCCGCTAAATGAATAGCTTTACCCCATATGCAGCCTGGCATGAACCTAGGTTCGGCATCAATCCCTGGACCAATAATTTGTTACGGCAGTCACCATGACAGTCTGGTCAAAATTACCAAGGTTAGTAAAAACCATCACAATTAATATGAAATTAAATTTGTCTTTGATAAACAATTTAAATGGAATGTATAATAGGAATGGTTAGCACAATATCAGAATAATGTGACTGGAATATCAAGTCATGATGCTGGTGGTCTGGTCTTCCAGTGGAGGAGCACTATAAATCGACATGACTCACAAGTCAGTACCCATCCTGATATGACATTTTATGTTCCTAGGACCTAAATCAACAACAAATAAAACAAAACAGCCTCAATTGATGATGTAGTAATATATCAACTATAGATGTATATTTATCGATGGAGTGCATCTTTTAATTGAGACTCAGCAATCTGCATACTAATATGTTGACTGAAATCTAATCGCATTAAATAAATTGCCGAATTCAGCTAAATAATGACTAATTGAATATGGATATATCAGTATGCACAAAGGACGACTCCTTCCCTCTTCCAAAGCGATGCTGTCAGGCGGAATTAGGGGGAGGAGGTTGGGGAGGGTGAGCGTGAAGGGAGTGGGAGGGAGGGGAGGGCAGTGGGGAGTTCAAGGCTGTTCAGATGATCGATGGCTCCGAATGGAGTGCAGTGTCCATTGCCCTTTCATATCAAGGCTTCGTGAATGTTGGCATTGTGTGTCTAAGTCATCCAGGATATTAGTATCAGCCGCCAGGGCGCGCTCACGCCGCTATTTTGTATTTCTCTGTTCTGAGGTAAAACATTAAAGGTACTCTTACACGGCGTGGAAAGTCTTCGGTTTTTTTATACGCAAACAGACATGGCAAGATGGAATATAAGGATTCATATGTGAGTTATTTGGTTATTCTGCAAATGTGTTATTTATATGTTGGAGACAGATATGGCATATGACGGGCTTCGTAAAGACGCTATAATCGTTGTGTGGTTATTGGGGTCAGCTGTATTTGACCTGCTCAGCGAACCGAGGCTGTACACTGACGTAGGAACTCAGACAAGGTGACGGAATTCATGTTTGAAACAGTACCGACACACCATTAGGTTTATAGTTGATAACATTTAGAGGAAGATTGGTCGCAATGAGGACTGAAGCTGCGACCAAATGAGTTCTTATGTAAGCAATGCGTGTTAATATGACGTGAGAACAACGACAGCACTCTGCGGTTCACAAGGCTCGTGTCTTGGGGCTGCATTGATTACTGATTGGCTTATTCTGAAATTGGGGCCACTTTGATGGATATGGTGTGAACATGTGTTTTATAGTTCGGCTGAGCGCCGCATGGTGACGCCTTGTTGAAGTAGTCGGCCGCTTTGGGTGATGTCACGTGACTGAGACCTGCGGAGCACTGCCAGCAGCTGACGCAATTGGAAAAAGTGAATCCTCACCATCTGGCCTTCTATACTTCCTGATGCAAGCAGTCTTACCTCGGTTAGCTGTCTGTGTGACAGTATAACTAGCAAAGTATGTGCAGGCTTCTGCACTCCTACCGGTCTAAGTGGCACTTTAACGGGGTTAATGGGTGCAGGCGTCCCCACTCCTGTCTGTGTGTCATTTTACCTGGCGAGATGAGTGCAGCCCACTACACACTTACCTGTGTGTGTCATACTATACATCCTGAGGCGAGTGCAGCCCACTATTCACCCACCTGTCTGTGTGACACTTTACCTGGTGAGGTGAGTGCAGCCCACTACAAACCTACCTGTATGTGTGACATTTTACCTGGTGAGGTGAGTGCAGCCCCCTAAGCACCCACCTGAATGCGTGATATTTTACCTGGTGAGGTGAGTCCAGCCCACTGCACACCTACCTGTGTGTGCCATACAATACCTCGTGAGGTGAGGCCAGCCCACTACACACCTACATGTGCGTGTCATACTATACCTGGTGAGGTGAGTCCAGCCAACTACACACCTACCTGTGTGTGTCATAGTATACCTCCTGAGGTGAGTGCAGCCCAGTACATACCCAGGTGTTTGTGTGACACTTTCCCTGTTGAGGTGAGTCCAGCCCACTACACATCTACATGTGTGTGTCATACTATACCTGGTGACGTGAATGCAGCCCAGTACACACCTACCTGTGTGTGTCATACTATACCTGGTGAGGTGAGTCCAGCCCACTACACACCTACCTGTGTGTGTCATACTATACCTTGTGAGGTGAGTGCAGCCCACTACACACCTACCTGTTTGTGTCATACTATACCTGGTGAGGTGAGTCCAGCCCACTACACACCTACATGTGTGTCATACTATACCTGGTGAGGTGAGTGCAGCCCAGTACATACCTACCTGTGTGTGTCATACTATACCTGGTGAGGTGAGTACAGCCCACTCCACACCTACCTGTGTGTGTCATACTATACCTTGTGAGGTGAGTGCAGCCCACTACACACCTACCTGTGTGTGTCATACTATACCTGGTGAGGTGAGTACAGCCCATTACACACCTACCTGTGTGTCTCATACTATACCTGGTGAGGTGAGTCCAGCCCACTACACACCTACCTGTGTGTATCATACTATACCTGGTGAGGTGAGTACAACCCACTACACACCTACCTGTGTGTGTCATACTATACCTGGCGAGGTGAATCCAGCCCACTACACACCTACATGGGTGTTATACTATACCTGGTGAGGTGAGTGCAGCCCAGTACATACCTACCTGTGTGTGTCATGCTATACCTGGTGAGGTGGGTCCAGCCCACTACACACCTGCATGTGTGTGCCATACAATACCTGGTGAGATGAGTCCAGCCCACTACACACCTACCTGTGTGTGTCATACTATACCTGGTGAGGTGAGTTCAGCCCACTACACACCTACCTGTGTGTGTCATACTATACCTGGTGAGGTGAGTCCAGCCCACTACACACCTACATGTGTGTGCCATACAATACCTGGTGAGGTGAGTCCAGCCCACTACACACCTACCTGTGTGTGTCATACTATACCTGGTGAGGTGAGTCCAGCCCACTACACACCTACCTGTGTGTGTCATACTATACCTGGTGAGGTGAGTTCAGCCCACTACACACCTACCTGTCTGTGTGATATTGTACCTGGTGTGGTGAGTGCAGCCCACTGCACACCTACCCTGGAGTTGGAAAGCCTGACCTGAATCAACATATTGTGCACTGAACCATGACCAGTCCAAAATAAAAGGTCTCATCGATTTAATAAACAACGGCTTTTGTATTAAAACCACGTCAATCTCGATCAAATATTGACAATTTAAGGACACTATACACTCACAACAGATCAGTATCAGCATCCGTCCACTGCGATAACGCCGATAGTGGCGCCACCTACACCAGGCATGCCAGCTCTGCGCAAGCGCATGCGCATCACCAAGACGAATTGCCGTGTGTGACAGCTGCGTGTATTATATGACGTGTAGACCGTGTAGAGGGTATGCAGTGTATCTAGGATATGCAGTGTGTCTAGGGTGTGCACTGTGCATAGGGTAAGCACTGTATTTAGGGTGTGCACTGTGTCTAGGCAGTGTACTGTACCTAGAGTGTGCACTGATTGGGATGTGTGAACAGTCTTTGCAACGTGCGTACTCTGCACTACATGTGTGGTGTGTTTTTCTGTGTAATGTGTGTTTGCTATATTTGCAACAAGTGTGCACTAAGTAGGGACTATATATATAAATATATATATATATATATTATACATGTACTGCGTTTTACTAGGTATTCACGAGGTACTCACTAGGTCTTCACTAGGTGTGTCTACTAGATGTGCAATATGTATGCACTACGTGTGTCTTATAAGTTATATGTTCACAATGTTTATTTGTGCATTAATTTTGCCCAAGATATATGCACTATGTTTGCATTATGTCTGCACTGCATGTGTACTGTATGCTCACAATGTATCTAAGTGTGCATTATGTTGGCACTAGATGTGCACTATGTCTACACTTAGTGTCCACTATACACTCTTCACCGTCTCCAATCTCCACCTCCCCCCATCACACACACCATCATCCACAATTTCCCCCAACATCTATCACCCCCTTCCTCCCCAATCTCCCATCCCCCATCCACCGTCCCCATCCCCATCCGCCATCCCGTATCCCTCATCC
>JASIRB010000643.1:0-30106 GCA_030323885.1 Branchipolynoe longqiensis
ATAAAGGCGCCATGAATGTGCCTCACAGGGTGCATGTGCTAAAAACAAACAAACAGAAACAAACAAAATAAGAACAATAAAACCGTCACTATGTTGGCGGAAGTGGTTGGCGATTTGCTGCCAAAGCCCGTCCCCCGGGGACGCTGCACGAGATACTGCCCCGTCTTGTATCTCGCGACGAACGCGACGCGCCGAGAAGCAGCTCGTTAGGGCCAGGGGCCAGGGGCCAGTCACGTGACATGCCATTCACCCCCCCCCCCCGCCACCCCCTTCCCCACCCACCCCCCTTCAGGGCCCCAGCTCTGAGCGTCTCTGCAACCAATGGAGCCGGCCAGACGGGATGGCTGAATGAGTTGAGCGTCCGTCTCCCGCGTTGGCAGATCGTGGGATTCGAACCCACGGGTTCGAACCCTCGTCGAGTCAAACCGATGACTTAATTTATTTTATCTTTATTTTTTAAATGATGGTTTATTGATTGATTGGTTGGTGGTTGCTTTACGCCGTGTCGGCAGCACAGGCCATATTCACAGTGATATTGTTTATTTAACCTGTTCATAATATATAAGTTCACGATAGAACTTGTTTTCAATGCTGAACAGCTTTAGTTATTGGTTTGTGGTTTATTGTCTTGAACGATTTGTCATTGGATGAATTTATACTTGTCACTTTCTTGCCAGGCGTTGGCATTATTAGGATATGGTAAGAACTGGTTAGCTCAGTGTCAGGATAATGTGACAGAGTGGGATATCAGGCCATGGTGGGTGCTGGTGGCCTGGTCTCACCCAGCATGATAAAGTCGCCATGAGTGTGCACTGTCACAAGTCGGTACCCATCCTGATATGACATTAGATGTTGCCAGGACGCAAAACTCCCAACAAACAACCAACGGATCCGCATCCCCCTCCCCGACTCCTCTTCACACGACTGGTTGGCTCAGTGTCAGGATAATGTGACTGAGTGAGATATGGGGTCATGGTGCCGGCGGCCTGATTTTGCAGTGGGGCAGCACTATAAAATCACCATGAGTGTGCACTGTCACAAGTCGGTACCCATCCTGATATGACCTTAGATGTTGCTGGGATGCAAAACAACAAACAAACAAACCTCCTCACACACACTTACCTTTAACCCCCCCCCCCCCCCCCCCCCCCCCCCCCCCCCCCCCCCCCCCCCCCCCCCCCCCCCCCCCCCCCCCCCCCCCCCCCCCCCCCCCCCCCCCCCCCCCCCCACCCACACCCCCCCCCCCCCCCCCCCCCCCCCCCCCCCCCCCCCCACCCCCCCCCCCCCACACCCCCCCCCCCCCCCCCACCCCCCCCCCCCCCCCCCCCCCCCCCCCACCCCCCCCCCCCCCCCCCCCCCCACCCCCCCCCCCCCCCCCCCCCACCAAGCACACTTACCTCCCATGGCGACAATAAGGTACCGGAACACACCAACCAGGGTGTACAAACATACAGTCTTTCTGTCATGGTAGACGAGTTGGGAAAAATATCAATATCTCGCCATACTGCATATATTATGGACAACCCCTGCGGCCTGGGTTGGCGCCGCGCAAGAGGGAGCAACTGTCACTCAACCCCAGTGCAGGTGGTGTCCATAATGCAGCAGAGTGGCTGGTGTGCTTGCCCAGCGGTCCTGTGGTAACAAGTAGTTGTCATACAGTTACAGGAAATATGTATAGATGCTCCCACTCCATTTGCACCCTTCCTGGTGAATGGAAGGAACATTTCTGTAATAAGTAACAGTATCTTTATATCTGGACATCATATCACAATCACAGTCACTGCGCATCATAACATTTACACATAGCATTCTTATGTCACACAGCGAGTGGGCACCCATTGCTTTTGCTATCACAGAACAATGGTCCCCAACTTTGTCGCCCGGGATATTGATATTTTTCCCAACTCGTCCACCATGACCGAAAGACCGTATATTTTGACAAGGGGAACAAAGATATACTGGAGTAAACTTGTCCCTTGAGACAAAAATCTGCCACAATTATATTGGAGAGGTTGGTTGGTTGGTTGGTTGTTGGGAGTGTTATGTCCTGGCAACATCTAAGGTCATATCAGGATCGGTACCGACTTGCGACAGTGCACACTCATGGTGACTTTATAGTGCTGCCCCACTGGGAAATCAGGCCCCCTGGCACCATGACCCGATATCCCACTTAATCACATTATCCTGACACTGAGCTAACCAGTCCTTGCCCTATCCTATTAATGTCGAATGCCAAACTAGGAAGCGACAAGTATAAATTTTATAAGAGGAAGGTGGGAGTGGGCAGAAGGGGCATAGGAATTGAGAGAAGAGATAGGGAGGGAGAGAGAAGAGGGAGAGGGGAGGAGAATTAAAAAAAGAAAAGCTTTCTATAAAATAGCAGTAGTCTTTATACCTGTACACAGATTCAATTAGGACCCCCCCCCCCCCCCCACACACACACACACTACTTATGCCTAGGTCACAAATGCTGCAATCGCCGTATGGTGCTGCGGTCTGCAGTGTGTCTTGCGGTTTATGCAAATGTTACGGCGTTGCGGCCTGCAGTTTATCTCTTCAGAAATTGTATGGTTTGTGTTTAATTTATACATGTATTTAATATACAAAAAAAAGTAATAAATGTCTTAATATTGATTACACAAACATGAATTTTATACTATATTGATATTCATTTTACAACCATTTTATTGATGTCAACAAAGGTGATCGTACAGTGTTGTGGAGTCTGGATTGCCAGAACTGTGGCCTGTGGCATTGCGATTTTTCAAAGTTAAGATAACTCCAACTTTAAAAAAACGCAACCCTTGTGGCGAGCAAAAGACTTCCCGGTGACTGTAACCCACCATATGGTCGCCGTACAGTCTGGCCAATGCGGCGACTTATGGTCGCTGCAAGCACTCCGTAATGCATTTGTGACCGAGGTATTATTTAAGTCCGCTCTTCTTAAACTCTGAGCACAACACGCGTTCATTGACATATTTGGTGCATGCACAATAAGAATTTGGAATAATAAACTGGTTCTATTTACTGTATGCAGTGATTGCATTTGGAACTAAAAAGGCCATTTTGCTAAAGACATTGTTTCCATTGCCGATCCTGAAACTGAGTGATAGGATATCGCTACACCTCTTTACCTAGCCTGGTCCCCTGGCCTTTGTTTCAATAGAGGTCACCACCTAGTGGAAAACATGGGTACTGGAAACCGACTACTCCTTACCTGGCCTTAAGAATGGTTACAGTGTCGACAAGTGTGAATAAAGGCCATTCTCAGCGCATGTGCGGTTGGAATTACTAACTGGACTATCGCCAAAATGTTTTCATTTGGATAAAGGCTGCCAAACATGGGCGATGGGGGTTACACTGAAAACACAAGGATATTTGCTTCAAATCAATATGTATTCTATTGGGATTATGAAACAGCATGTAAAAAACAAATCAGTTTATCCTGGGCAAATGCATAAGCAGATAGTATGTTGATCGTTACAATGGACAAAGTTTTGTCCCATATTGCTTAGCACCTTTTGAGACAGTCTCATATATATATATATACACAGACTCTGAAAAAAGATTACTTGTGGCCTACATATTGCATTCAGACAACTTCTGCACAAACACCAAAAACAAACAACCCCCCCCCCAAAAAAAACCCCACACAATGTCAGGAACATAAACATTAAACAAAAAACACACGCACCAACAACCACATGATTTATTAATAGACTACGGACCCATAACAATGCTCGCCCCCCCACCGTACCCCCCCCCCCCCCTGAACCGGCTCCACACCCCGACATGCCTCCCTAACCCGCGCCTCTCCTTCACGCATCGTTAATCACGACTCATGGATCTGGATTAACACTAGTAGGAGGCATTGATGCGGAACGGGTGGCAGGCCTGGGCCCATATTCATGTGGAGGTGCCAGGGCCTTAACCGCGGCTAGGGTAGCTCCACCCGGCTAACGGTGGAAAATTCTTATTCATGTCCCGGTGCCAGCGCTAACCGCCGACCGTAGCCTAGGCTAAGCTACCCGTTTTCAAACCAGGGTTAACTGGAAGCCACGCCGGTTAGTGTGCGTGTCTGGGTCTCAATCTATTAAATGCTATCATATTTAACAGAATTACATACGCCATAAGTGAAATTTAATCAAAGTAACCCTAAAATCGAACCGTTATTAACGCAGCCGCCGCATTTGCGGCGTATTCATATTGTCAAATTGACGAATGTAAAGTAAACAAATCGCCGCCGCCGCAGCGACGTCGATATTCATACTGTCCAACGTCAACTAAACATGGCCGCCGCCGTCGCCGCCATATCATCGGCAATATATTACGCCCAAATCTATTCAATGCTATCATATTTAACAGAATTACATATGCAATAAGTGAAATTTGATCAATTTAACCCTAAATTCGAACCGATATTAATGCCGCCGCCGCAATGGCGGCGTATTCATATTGTCAAATCGAGGGAATTCCCAAATCTATAAATAAGCTCACGGATAGCTATCCGCGGCGGCTTTGACATTGGTGAATACGACTTGACCTATTTCTCCAACCCGCCTCTAGCCACGGATAGCTACCCCAGAGCTAGCGTGCAGCACCGGCTACGCCTGGAACCACTACATGAATACAGGCCCTGGGCCCATATGTATGAGCCCGGGTTAGCGGTCGTAACCCTGGGTCGTGCGGATTTCCCGGGTTAGAGGCGAAAACTGCGTATGTATGTGTCAGAGTTAAACTAACTCGGCGAGCGTAAAGTCGTCTGCAGTAACCCCAAGCGAAAGCAGGGTTAAAGGTGGGGTTAGGCGCCGATTATGAGCAAATCTATTGAATGCGATCATATTTAACAGAATTACATCCGCAATAAGTGAAATTTGATCAATTTAACCCTAAATTCGAAGCGTTATTAAGGCTACCGCCGCATTGGCGGCGATATTAATAGTTATATTTTCGAATCGACGAATGTACAGTAAACAAACCGCCGCCACCGCCAGTATGGAAAGCGATGTCGATGCGGCGATTTGTTTACTTTACTTTCATCGATTCGAAAATATAACTATTAATATCACCGCCAATGCGGTAGCCTTAATAACGCTTTGAATTTAGGGTTAAATTGATAAAATTTCACTTATTGCGTATGTAATTCTGTTAAATATGATCGCATTTAATATATTTGAGCCTAATATATGGCTAAAACGCAGAGGGATTTCGCAAATCTATAAATAACTGAAACGTTAGCTAACCCACGCACGCTTTGGACTCATACATCTCCCGTGACACATTTGGAACCCCGGGGTTAGCTAACCCGGCACCCTCCTTTAACCCCGGTCCGGTTAAAAATTGGCTCATACATATGGGCCCTAGACAGTGCACTACCGATACAGACTGAGGACTGGTGGGGGTGGGGGGGGGGGTAGTAGGGAGTGAGGTGAAGGGGGGAAAAGCAAAGTTTGTTTTATTTAACTACGCCTCTGGAGCACATTGGTTTTTATCATCGGCTATTGGACATCAAACATATGGTCATCATCAAACAAAGCTCAATAGTAATAGTAGAGAATGTAGGCATTGTGTGTGTGAGACCATAGAACTTAGAAGTGGTAGGGTGGGGGGGTGAGTGGGGGGGGGGAGTAGAGGCGAAGTGGGGAGTTAGTTAGTGGTGATTGCTTAACACAGTGTAAAATGTTCCGCTATATGGCATATGGGGGAATGGAAATGTTATATTGCTGATCGGTGTACGTGACCAGGCACATGTAACACCAGCCCATACATATAATATATGTATGGGCTGGTGGTGCCTGAGTGGGATGTAAATAGACATAAGCTGTGTTCACACGGGCGAGTTAATCCGGCTCATATAAATCGCCTTGCCTAGTTCGGCTCACATTTGCCGTGTGAACGCGATGTTGAGGCGGATTAGGGCTAGTTCACTTCATCTAGTTCGGCTCATATGAACCACATGTGGAGGTGGATTATATGAAGCGAACTAGCTTAAGTCGGCCCATCTTGTTTGTGTGAACGCAACCGACTTACTTGAGGCGGATTAAGGACATCACACTATATAATATAATTTGGTCTATGAAACCGCTAGCTGTGCACAGATATTTTTTTCATCATTTATTTTTAGGGTTTCACTGCCCAGCAGAAGTTTTGACCGTTCCAAACCAGTACGATTCAGTCAATACATATCTAGGCCGAGCCCACACTCTCTCGTGCCGGCGTCGACGAACCCAAAATGGCGCTGGTTAGTCTGGACTTGCTCATGCGCAGATATCGATTTCCGGTCCAAGTACTGCCCGTGTGAACGCGCATCTAAATCGCTTCATATGATCCGCCTTGTCTAACTCGCTTTACATTTTGCCCATGTGAACACAGCTATAGTTGCACTGGCAGGTCTGGGTGTGAGTGCACTCAGGGCCTACCCCCTCTGCTGGGATCGTGATCACCACACGCAAAGGTCAAGGTTGGTGGTGTCCATCGGGGCCATACAGATTGGTGGTGGCGGGCAGACCACTTGTATCCATGGGGACCAGGAATGCTGGATCCCTATTGGTAGGGCCAAGAATGCTTGTTTTCCATTGGGGGAAAGGGGTGGGGGTGATACTCTACAATGAACCCATGTAACCATATAAATAATAAACCAGAGGGCTTGACTCTATCTTCTTCTTTACACTTCATACTCTTCCTTTCTCTTCCTTTGCCTGTATTGATTTCACTATAGCCTGCCTACACAGCCACAGATTTGAGCATTAGCCTTTTTACAACAGTGTCGGCAGCAAAGGCCATAATAATGATGGTGAGAAGTGTTCAAATCTTATTCTGTTGTATTATTATCGGGCCATCGCTTTTACACAGAATGTAAAAGCACACAATTGACTATGTGTCCAGAGACACTTTTGAAGTTAAAAGGTCAGAATGACACCAACAAAACAATGGGGGAGGAGGGAGTGGGGAGGGAGTCGGGCGGAGACGGGTAGGGGAGGTGGGGAGTGGGTGAGTGAGGGGTGGGGGATGGGTGGGGGAGGTGGGGAGTGAGTGAGGGGTGGGAGATGGGTGGGGGAGGCGGGGGGTCAGTAAGGGGTGGGGGATGGGTGGGGTAGGTGGGGAGTCAGTGAGGGAAAGGGGATGGGTGGGGGATGTGAGAGTGAATGCGGGCGCTATGTTGGTTGGCTGTTGGAGTTTTACGTCCTGGCAACATCTATGGTCATATCAGAATGGGTACCGACTTGTGACAGTGTGCACTCCATGGCGACTTTATAGTGCTGCCCAGCTGGGCATCCAGACCGCTAGCACCATGACATTATATCCCACTCAGTCACATTATCAGTCAACCAATCCTCGCCCTATCCTAATAATGCCAAGCAACAGGCTAGGAAGTGACAAGAATCAAATTTTAAGTCATTGGTTTGACTCGACCAGGGTCCGAACCCCACGACCTACCAAAACGGGAGACGAACGCTCAACTCATTCGGCCATCCCGTGTGGGGTGAGGGGTCGGGGGCATAGGGCGTGTACAGGCGCTGTGGGGGGGGGGGGGGACCAGTGGGAATGGAGGGGCCGTGGAGAGTGGAGAGAGGAGCCGGGGTGAGTCACACTGCAGGCTGTAAACTCTGCATGCAGTGTCCACACTCGCACTGTTAGCAGTAGCACGACTCCTACCGTAAACGCGCTAAAAGAAACCCACCGTTTTAACGTTTTACAGCGCCCCATGCGATCAGTGAACCCCTGCCATGGTTGATTGGTTGGTTGTTGGAGTTTTACGTCCAGGCAACATCTAAGGTCATAACAGGATGGGTACCGACTTGTGACAGTGCGCACTCATGGCGACTTTCATAGTGCTGCCTCACTGGGAGACCAGGCTGCCAGCACCATGACCTGATATCCCACTCAGTCACATTATCCTGACACTGAGTGAACCAGTCCTTGCCCTATCCTAGTAATGCCGAGCGCCAGGCTAGGAAACAATAAGTATCCATTTTTTAAAGTCATCGGTTTGACTCGGCCAGGGTTTGAAGCCACAAACTCATGGGTTTGGTTCCCCCGATCTCCCAAAACAGGGGACGGACGCTCAACTCATTCGGCCACCCCTTCTGGTAAGTGAGGAAAATGTCAATCGCAGACAACTGGTCTCCCACATTCCACTGCCCTTTGCCCCGTCCTAGTAATACCGAGGTGTAGGTAAAGGCCCTGTCACACCTCACCGGATTGGGGGGAAACTGGCAGAAAACAAACAATGTCCGGTTTGTGTCCCTACAAGTTTGAACATGCACAAAACTAGGTACGGATGCCGCCGGACTGATGTCTATGGTTCTTGTCCGGTTTGATTTTGTTTCATCAGTTGGCTATCCATTCATGTCCCGTTCATGTCCGTTTGCTGTCCATTTGCTCATAATGCCCGCCAGACATCCATCGACAATATGTCGCGGAAAGCACAGTTCATCTATATAATCTGCCATTTCCTACAATAAGGCCAAATATTTAAAAAAAAAGAGTTGGTGTTCATCCTTTTAATCACACAAACCACGGTCAGGCAGGTAGTTTAAAATGTTAAAAAAATCCAGTTACATATAAAGTCTGGTGTAGGACGTAAACGTAATATGTAATTATGTTTGACAGATTGTGTGCTTACGAAAGTTGAATTGCTGCTAGGCCGGCACATTTTTAACAGATTTTTTAAACAAAGAAAAAGATTTAAAGTCAGGGGCGGGCTATTTTTCAGGCACAGGCGGGAACCATTACCATTTTTTTCCGAACCTATACGCGGGACTCGAACCCACACGACTGCCATTCCCAGGCTAGCGTCATAATCATTAGACTACCTAGGGTCCCTGATTCAATCACCTGATCTCCGCCTACCTATGTAGGTGCCACTTCACCTGGGGAGGAGAGTGCGTCTCACTTCAGTGATTTACTAAGTTGCTGCTGTTGTTCTTGTTTTACATCCTAACAACATATAAGGTAAGGTAAGATCAGGACGGGGGTTTACTCAGTAGTATATGGAAACTGGCCGGAAGTGACCTCATTTAAGGGAAAGCTGCCTCTTTCACTGTCTTTTTCGGTATCTCTTTCCATGTTTCTTTCTTTCGCTGTCTCTTCCACTGTCTCTTCCACTGTCTCTTTCGCTATGTCTTTCGCTGTCTCTCCTGCTGTCTCTTTCGCTGTCTCTTTCGTTGTCTCTTCCGCTGTCTCTTTCACTATCTCTTTCGCTGTCTCTTTCACTATCTCTTTCACTGTCTCTTTCATATGATCACGTGACTAAGCTCAGACTGCGTGCAGCAGTAATCATCTTTGGGAATCTTCTGGTGGGAACAATACAATTGGGCCGCATTCAGGGTACGCCTCCGAGACGACTGCAAGACGTCTCGGAGACGCCATTTGGCTTAATTCCGTTCAGGGTACACCTCCGAGTTGTCTCAGAGATGTCTCCTTTTTCAGACTGGAGACAAACAGCACATCAAAAATTGCCGCCGAATTCAGTGGTTTCAGCCAATCTGTGCGCTTCTTTTCCATGGCAAATGGCTGCCCCCTATGGCGGCGGCCATTTTCGAGGCAACCGACTGCTTTTGCTGTTCAGACTAGCATGACATCAGGAATTTCTCCGAGACGACTCGGAGGCATACCCTGAACGCAGCACAGGCTTCTTCCGGGATCAAGCTGGCACCTGGCGAGTTTAAGACACCAGCGGTCGGGTGATGGTCCCTTAACCACTTCCTTTACAAGCTCAATTTGAACCTACAAACAGATAGTTCCTGTCGGCAACATTTGGTAGGATTTTTTACACATTTCTTCCTTGTGTGTATGACAGTTGGATTTGTACTCACAAACATTGTACGTTAGAAAAAACACCACTTTATGGGTGTGTGTTTTGCACATGCATATGAACGCATATGAATGTGTGTGATGCATGCATGTAGGCATGTATGAATGTATGTGTGTCGTTCACATATATATATATATACACAGTAAAACCTCTCTATACCGACCCTTCTACATATCGACCACTCCCCTATATTGATCGCTACATTTGGGTCCCAAGAGTACGATTGTAAGGATATTCTAACTCTCTAAACCGACCACCTCCATAAATGGACCACTTAAAGTCGGTCCCACTTAAAGTCGGTCGATTTAGAGAGGTTTTACTGTACTTTATATATCTTCATGAAATATACCAAACTACAGGCAACATGTCTGACTTACTTTACTCTACTTAATCTGTCTTCATGATAGCATGTGACCGAGATCTCACGTGGCCTGTTATCGGGACTTCCGGCGCCAGGACTTCCGGAGCACCCATTGGGAGTTGGCGGGAGGGAGGGGGGGGGGTGAATTGTTTCCTCTTCCTACTCCGACCCATCCACAAACACCCCCTACACCCCCACAGCCTTCCCCTACTCCCCCCCCCCCCCTTCCCAACCCCCAATTCTTCCTCCCTCCGGAGACAGTCCTCAATCACAGAATGACGTGCACACCGTGAACGTTTTGTCAACAAGTTGCTGGATATATTACATTTTAAAACACTGCTTCACCAATCAATACCACCACCTAGAGATCGGACGCAGTGGCCGAATCGGTAGAGCGCAGGCCTCCGGTCCGGAAGGTCGGGAATTCGATTCCCGGTCGAGTCAAACCTAATGACTTACAAAATTGACACTTGTCACTTCCTAACCTGGCGCTTAGTATTATTAGGATTGGGCAAGGTTACCATTCTTTAGTTATCGCATACAAAAGGCCACCATTCCTTAGTTACCACATCCAAAAGGCCACCATTCCTTAGCAACCACACACAGAAGACAACCGTTCGTTAGTTATCACACACAGAAGGCCACTGTTCCTTAGTTACCACACACAGAAGGCCACTGTTCCTTCGTTACCACACACAGAAGGCCAGCGTTCCTTAATTACCACACACAGAAGGCCACCATCCCTCAGTTACCGCACACAGAAGGCTACCATTCCTTAATTACCACACACAGAAGGCCACCATTCCTTAGTTACCACACACAGAAGACCGCTATTCCTTAGTAACCACACATCGTTCCTTAGTTACCATACACAGTTCCTTAGTTACCACACATTTCCTTAGTTACCGCACTCAGTTCCTTAGTTACCGCACCTAGTTCCTTAACTACCGCACATGTTTCCTTAGTTACCGCACATATTTCCTTAGTTACCGCACACAGTTCCTTAGTTACCGCACACAAAGCCACATCTTGTCTTCATGGGCTGCGCCGTGTCTTCCATAAGTACGGTGGGCTGCTGATGCTAATTTGGTACATTACACAGCAGCTGGCTCGCTCATGGCATGAAGTGCTGCAGTGATTGCTGCACCCTGCTCCCCATCGCCGGGAACCAGCAGCAGCGATTCACAAGTACGATGAATATCCGCTTGGGAAATATCTACTCATCAATATATTGTGGTGATATGATAATTATAATAATCCAGCTATGCATTTAAGTGTGGTTTGGTATTAATCTGACGTAGGCAAATCATGTAACCCTAAGTATCGTCAATATATAACATTATATATATAGTATATAGTATATTATATATAATATTATATATATATATAATTATGATATATATAATATACAATGTATCTTATATATAATAATATATAGTAACCATAGTTAGGGCTACGTGAGTTGCCTATGTCGGATTAATACCAATCCAGACTCAAATACATAGCTGGACAATTTTAACATTATATATATAATATATAATATATATTATATAGATATATATATGGGTCTGTGCACAACATATTTGGTTCCCACATTACGATGCTGATAGTTAATTTTTCCTTTGATTGATAGCAAGTCAAATAATTATTGTTGCCGTTGTATTAAATATGTTAATAATACTACCTATATTTAATCTATCCCACAAAAAATATCAAAAGCATACTTGTATCATTTTGTGCTAAAGTGAAGAGGTGAAAATTTAGAAATTGACACCATCCAGGTACCCAACATTTAAAAAACTGTCTTTTCTTGTGAGACAGCCTTGTTTGTGTAACTGTAATCAGTAAAATCTTGTTTGATTTTCCTGTAGGCGTTGACATGATATTCTGGATGTGTTCTCGATGTCTGTGTTATACAAGTGATATTAACATATTGCTCAATTTGTATAAGATCTAAATCAACAGTGAAATTGTTGGATTTTTTCAACACTGACATATGCACAACATGGAAATCTATATACCAACACAAATTGTGCTATTATTTGGAATCTTTTTTCTTCTATTATTTGGAAAGTTTTCATATTCAGTTTCCATTTCGCATTTTAGTGCGCAGTTTCAAAGAATGACTCATATGAAGACTTCAGGTGCAAAACCATCTAAACGCTAATCCAAAAATGGAGATAAACATAGGAATCAAACCTACAAGAAATTCTTTTTTTTTTAATTCCTACATTTTTGTTCATTGCTCCATAACCATATGATCATATGAAAAGTGGAATTGGTGAGAATTAAAATTATTCTTAGGTAAAACATCTTTTACTTAAACTACATATTTGGATTGGGGTTTACATGCTTTTGCGCCTGAACACTCTCTGTCTCTGTCTCTGCCTCTGTCTCTCTCTGTCTCGCTCTCTCTCTCTGTCTCGCTCTCTCTCCCTCTCTCTGTATATATATATATATATATATGTATATATATATATATATATATATACACACACACAACTAAGGTTTTCCAAGCCTAGTAGGTCTAGGGAAGCGCCGGAGGTGGCGCCACCAGTCATGAACATGAGGAGGAGGCATTACAGAATATTCGGTGTAATAAAATATATAACAAAATAATTCCCTACCGCACCTTTATACTTGCATAATGCGTTATACATCACACACACACACACACTACACACACACTACACACACACACACACACACACACACACACACACACACACACACACGCATATATATACAGTAAAACCTCTGTATACCGACCCCTCCACAGATCGACCACTCCTCTATATCGATCGCTTTATTTGGGTCCCAACAATACCATTGTAAGGATGTTCTAACTCCCTAAACCGACCACCTCCCCAAATGGACCACTTAAAGTCGGTCCCATGGTCGGTCGATTTAGAGAGGTTTTACACTATATATGAATATAAACTGAGTGGTTGAGAGTGGCCAATGTGCTGACAGGTAGCGTGTGTCAGCAGCACACCTGAGTTAATGATGACACCTGGCTGATGAAGTGTGGCAGGACTAAGACAAGCCACGCCAACGATGAATGTATACTGTGATAATCACTACCCATATATAGTTGGCTGTTGGAGTGTTACGTCCTGGTAACATCTAAGGTCATATCAGGACGGGTACGGTCTTGTAGCAGCGTGCACTCATGGAGACCTTATAGTGCTTCCCCACTGGGATATCAGGCCGCCAGTACCATGACCTGAAATCCCACTCAGTCACATTATCCTGACATTGAGCCAACCAGTCCTTGCTCTATCCTAATAATGCCGAGCGCCAGGCTAGGAAGCAACAAGTATACGTTTCGTAAGTCATTGGTTTGACTCGACCGGGAATCAAACTTCTGACCTTCCGTGTGGGAAGTCTGCACTCCACCCATTCGAATAGATGGTGGGAGACGGCGTGAGATGGCGAAAGAGACAGTGAAAGAGACAGCGGAAGAGACAAGTATCAATTTTATAAGTCATTGGATTGACTCGACCAGGGTTCGAACCCGAGTGCTCAAACCCCACGATCTACCAAAACGGGAGACGAACGCTCAACTCATTCGGCCATCCTGTCTGGTCTGTGTGGTAATGATGGGGATGTAGGGGTGGGGGGTGGGGGTGGTTGGAGGGGAGCGCTTGGAGAAAGCTGGTGGGCAGAAACCTGATTGTTCTCATCCGGTAAACTGCGCATGCGCACAATATGCTGTGTGTACCCAGGCATTCCGTTGGTCAGTCATGAGTAGATGATTAATTCTCATCTAAATAGTCACGTGCGCGCCCAACTCACTCTCCAATCACAGTCTACCTGCGTAACATGCTCACATGGAACAGACCTGCTGGGGCTGTGCAAGGAGAACATATACCGCATTGATCAAGAACACACACATGTGTATAGAATACGCACATACACACACAGCAATCCAGAGTCGAGGTTCGACTCGGCAATCTAAATCATCTTCAGTGTAGGCTCTGTTCAATATGAACCGTCCGTACACATGCGAAGATATGGAATTCAAGGCTATTTCAAGGCTATTTCAATGTTGTATTTGATAGGAATTCAAGACTATTTTCATTTGCATTTAGTCCGAAATCGCCATTCTGAAAGCCATTTTTTGGACTAATTTAGATCAATGAGGACAATTTAATGGAATTCAAGGATTTTCAACACTAATAAACGAAAATAGGTTAAATACAAAGCTTTTTAAGGACTTGAAGTGGAGCAAATGATGTTTAATACTTTGCATCCTAACTCTCAAAGTAGAAATATGCATAGCTATGCTGTGGATATATACAATGCAATGATCAGTATTTAGAACCTTTTATATATAAATATATATATATATATACATATATATATATATTTATATATATATAAATTCGTCTTGCTGCAAAGTGTGTAAATCAAGGACAAAGTCAGATAACTAGTGTGGTGGAAACCCTCATTTATTTGTTCAGGACTTATAGCCGAGCAAAAAGCACTACCGTACATCAATATAAAGCTACCAAAGTATAATATTACTGGATGCCCGGCCACGTTTGGGCACCAGAAACCAAACCCCCAACACACAACCAAACAACAAAAAAAACAAACACAAAAACAGTGGAGAAGTTGTGCACAACACCAACTCCTGTCCACCACCAGTGACCTATCATCCACACCCCTGCCTTCTAGCCACACAATATCCACACTTTAGCCTGTATAAAAGCATGCCTACAGCCCATGGGACAGGATCCTATGGCTGTACAACCAAAAATAGCTGAATTTTGATAGCATCAGACAGAGTGTCTGGGGTTCCTGCTCCAGAATGTGCCTCCCTCAACAAAACCCCCACAACAAGTCTAGAATTAAGATCTTTTTACACAACCAAACAACCACCCACCACCAACACACCCACAGGGTGGGTGGCACCCCCCCCAACACTCAATCCACTGCAGGTTGTGCCCTTGTTTTACAAATTAATACCGCCCACATAGCCATACAGTTACATAGATTGTCGTCTTTTTCCACACTCGAAGAGAAACATTTCAACAATCTATGTCTATGTAGAACATCTCTTTTAGCATAATATATAATAATTTCACACAGCTTATATATTCATAATGGAGTGGGATATTATTATTTATTTATATAACATCGTCCCCACTCCGTCGCCCAAGACTAATAATGCTCTCTGCCAATATATAATTCTTAACCGAAAATCCGTATATTTTTACAAAAGGTTCAAGCGAATGGAAATTTGGGGCGGCTCGGCACCGGAAGTGACGGTGGCGCCAGTAGCCCCGGAGCAAATCGTATATCACGGGAGTGAATAAATAAATAAATAAATAATAATAATAAATAATAAAAGGCAGCACTGCCAATTTATATACACATAATGCTTATATTTCACATAATTATATATATATATAGTATAGTTATACGAATCTTACCTGGGTACAGATGATGGATAACTTGTTTTCCCTAGGTACGAGCCTCGGATAGTCGTGGGCTAGGGAGAAGGAAGCACATCCGGGTCCAGCAATCTTTTACATACTTAATAGGATAAAAAATTATCTCAAAATTCTGTGGATACTAAAAATGTTTTCGTTTCGGCACAAGCCAACGTCCTAGTTGTGGTAGGGTAGTGTGGGCGGGCCCTAGCCCACGACTATCTGAGGCTTGTACCTCGGGAAAACAACAGTTATCCATCATCTGTACCCAGGTAAGATTTGTATAACTATACTATTTTACCTCGGTACTACGCCTCTGGCTACTCGTAGTCCAGGGAGAACTTTACGTAATCTCATTTTTTATCCTCTTTTATACTATTTCTTAACATAACATCTTTCAGTACAAAAATATAATTTTGTGTTTCTCACCCTTTTTTTTTAGTCGGTAAGCAAGTGAGTCGCCAGGCTGTGTAACTTTTCTAGTTGTTTGTTGTAATGTTTTTCAAACGACCTAGCCGTCTTCCAGGCGACGTGCGCCAGGATTCTCTTGACTGAGATTCCTAATTGTCTTGCTTTAAGAGACCATGGCCCCCCTCGTTGAGTGGGATGCATAGCGTCCCGTATTTACACTTGCCTCCTTAAGCACCTTGATGGTCCATCTTGCGAGTGTGTCTCTCGAGATAGCCTTATGCGGTTTAATAAAGCTTATCAAGAGCTGTGTGGAATTCCTTATTCCACGTGACTTGGATATATAGGCCCTAATGGCTGACACCACACAAATCCATCGATCATCGGGAAAACTGTTTACATGTACCATGGACAGTGGGTCCCCTGTATGGTTCGACTTTAGTAATGTCCCCAACTTGAACATTGCCTCATTCTTGTCTATCTCTAGCCCATCCAGAGACAATGCCACAATCGTTTGGCCTCTATGCCCCATCACTAGTAGTAGTAACAGCACAGCTAACTTAAATCCTAGTTCCTTAATCTCTAAATGTCTATTACTAGGCCACGACTTGAATAACTTAAATACTCCTGACACATCCCAAAACCTATTATTCTTGGGTTTGGGTGGGTTTCTCTCATACACTGACCTCATAAACCAGTGGACAAGCTGATGCTTGCCAATCGTCTGTCCATCTATCCTCAGTAGAATGATTGAAAGCGCACATCGTGCTGCATTTATTGCACCAAATCCTAATCCTTTGTCTTCTAACATTCTTAAAAATCTGACAATCTGAGCTATTGTAGGTTTTAATGGCTTCACTCCTGTAATCAAACAGTGAAGTCCCCATTTCTTTAAATAATTGTATATCATTTTACCATTCCCTTTCTCCAAGCGTGTGAAATCAGCCTTTCAAATGTAATTTTGTCTAATCCATGTTGTTGCAAATGTCGCCTTAAACAAGGAATGCCAAAAAAGGTGTCGTTGACACCTCCCCGTGGACTCTCAGTGGTCTGTGATGTTGGAGGTTGTTCCTTTCTCGTGGAAACCTGAGCATGTCTTTTGCTTGTAATGTTACTTCCGCTAGCCATGGCTGAGTGTCCCACTCCAGTAGTATCAGTACTGCGTGTGAGCGATCCATCTTGATCTTCCGTCCCACCCTGCTGATAATGCTGAATGGTGGGAATATGTAATAATATTTATTATTAGTCCAAATCAGAGAAAATGCATTGACTCTCCAGGCTTCTGGTTCTGGATGCCAAGACACATATATGGATAACTTTTTGGGTTGCCCCATGTATGACAAATGAAATCGAAAATACTGGGATTTAACGACCATTTTAGATGATCATGGAAATGTCGTCTTTTCCTGTCCGCCAAAGTATTTTGACTGCCTAGGATATGCGCTACTGTTAGCCATATGTCATGTTCCTCTGCCCAGTCCCAAATTAGTTTGGCTAACTGGTTACATGATTTGGAATGAGTCGCTCCCATATTCTGTATGTAAGCCATAGCTGTTGTATTATCCATTAATACCCTTACATGATTTTTAGGTAGGTGAACTACACTACGTAATCCTAAATAAATAGCTCTAAGCTCTAGTACATTTATGTGGTCGGAGATCCCATCTTCCATCCACCGCCCACCTGTTGCCTGTTAGTCTCTATGAGCCCCCATCCTTCTAGTGAAGCGTCAGTCGTAACTGTCATATTGGGTTCGCCCATTCTAATGGGGTGAATTGTCAATATGTGATAGCCAACACATAATATCCTGTAGGCCCTCTTGCGAAATCGTCATAAGTCTTTCAAATTTCCCTTTAGTGCGAGCCAAAGCTAAGTTCTTAGCGATTTCTAGCGATTTTATATGGGCCTTGCCATAGAGAATAGCGGGGGCATACTCCATCATCAGTCCTATCAAAACTGCAACTTGTCTTATCTTTGGTTTAAACAACCGTAATAATTGGTTTGCCGTAGTTGTAAACTTATCGACTTTCTGTGTCATTAATGAAATCATCATCCCTGTTGTGTCAATAACAAACCCCAGAAACTTCAATTTCTTTGTAGGTGTCAATACTGATTTTTGTTCATGTATGTAGAAACTAACTTCTGAAATGTCCCACATCGCTCGTCTACTGCTGTTTGACAATGTTGTTGTGTTTGTGCAAGAATAAACGAATCATCAATATGGGAAACATAGCATTCCTTTCCTAGCCATCTGAGAGAAAATAGGTTTCAATAACCTTGTGAAAATGTGTGGAGTGCAAGCTAGGCTATTTGGCGTACAGGTAAACTCATAAAACTCACCATTCCAACAAAACCTGAGAAATTTGCGATCCGGTTCATAAATTGGCACTGCATAGTATACATCTCTGAGATCAACGCTGGCTAGCCAGGAAGTCCTCTGTAACCAAATCTCTAGTTGTGTCTATTGAAAACATTTTAAAATGTTTATACTCCACCATCTTGTTTAACCTTGTTAAATCCAAAATGAGTCGAATATTCCCACTTGGTTTGGGTCTCAAAAAAATATTCGAGATAGACTCCCTTGCAACATGCAGTGCTGGCTCTATAACACCTTTCTCACAAAATCTTAGGACTTGCTCATTTAAGGCTTCCCGCTCAGAAGCCTCAAATCTATAGGGAAAAGGTATGCTATTCTGAATGGGCTCGTCCATGAGTGGTATCCTAACTCCTTCAGCCAGGCTGAGGACAGCTAATTTTTCCGTAATCCCACTCCATTCTGGCAAGCAATTAATTAAATTACCCGCGTTAAATTCTCTTACTGGATTCCCGTCGTTCCATCCTAAGGGCTGCCTCTGGCCCCTTCCCCTGGCCTGATAGCCGTAGCCCGTCGCAAACCAGACGCCTCGCTGTCCGGTTCGAGGGGTAGGGACCAGTGTAGTGGTAACCTCCCACACTCTGTGTCCAATAAACTTCTCCCACCTGTGGCTTTGTTGGCCAACAAGTTGGACAAAATACTACGGAACGCGGAGGTACACCTTAACACCTTTGGGGAATCTCAAGGAAACCCAGGAATAACTCCTAACAATGTAAGTGGCTCCTGCCAAACATCTCTCTGTTCGGCAATGGGCGACAATACAAAGAACAATGGCAGCATTGTTCTAACGATGTTGCAACACATCGCATTTAACCTGTAACTAATTAATATTCGATAAAAAGTTTTACAAACTTGATGTATGTGAATGCTAACATGAACTATACCAACGTATGCAGTCAAAACCAATACTAACCTGGTTGGTTTAGTAGTTAATGTCGAAAAACTGCTGGAGCTACTCAACAAACATCCTCCAGTTGTGAGTAGATTGTGCTAATTGCTGGACCCAGATGTGCTTCCTTCTCCCTGGACTACGAGTAGTCAGAGGCGTAGTACCGAGGTAAAAAAAAAATATATATATCTGGATGAGTGATATAGTAGTCTATTATGAGCCCACTACCACATGGTGGTGACCAGACGGGATGACCGAATGAGTTGAGCATCCGTCTCCTCTATTGGGAGATCGGTGGACCGGAACCCATGGGTTCATGGGTTTGAACCCTGGTCGAGTCAAACAAATGACATAAAAATGTATACTTGTCACTTCCTAGCCAGGCACTCGGCATTATTGGGATAGGCCAAAGACTGGTTGGCTCAGTGTCAGGATAATGTGACTGAGTGGGATATTAGATCATGGTGCTAACGGCCTGGTCTCCCAGTGGGGAAGGATTATAAAGTTGCCATGAGTGTGCACTGTCACTAGTCTGTACCCGTCCTGATATGACCTTAGATGTTGTGAGGATGTAAAGCTCCGAGAACCAACCAATCAATCCAGAGTGGAGGTTCGACTCAACCATCCAGATGGTCTTTAGTGTAGGCGCTATTCAATATGATTAATATTATTCATTCATGTTGTGTGTGTCCTAACACCTAGGCTAGAAATAGGCATAGCTCTGCTGAAACAACTATTTACGTGGGTATGCAATGCAATGATTAGTATTTAGAACCATATATATATATTATTTTTCAAGGAAAAACTGTTTTATATTCTTTTTTCATACTTCATTCGATAGGGGTCAGAATGAAGTATGAAAAAAGAATAAAAAGCAGTTTTTCCTTGAAAAATAATACTTTTTTCTTTAATTCTAAAATGGCAGCACTGCATTAGCTATTAAAGTAAATTATTAAAACATTGGACAGCTTCGAGCTGAAATCTGTTTTCCTTCTTTGAATAAAATAAAATAGATCTCCTTTTTGCACATTGGTGTATACACTGCGTGTATAGGGAATTTTACGTGTTCACTGAACCATGACAACAGTCAAAGACCAGCAATCAAGCATGTCTACAGCTCACCTCCTCTACCCATACGCTGTGTCATCGCCTTAAAGTTGCATAGTCCGATGGTTTTGAGATTCAGCCATATTTCTGAGATAAATATATTAAATTAATTGTTATAATTTACCTTACATTAGTTTGTGGTAACTTTTATTTGAAATGGCTAACTTTGAAGATATTTGAAGTGGCAACATGCTAAATTAATTTTGGCGTGCATGCCAAAAACTCTGACACCATAGCCTTCAGCAGTAACGGTTTCTACTAAATTGACTTATTACGCCCTTCTATATGGTAACAAATGCTTCGTAAGTGTATCAGTATCTAAGTTAGATATACGTAATCAAATCTAGGTGAGTGTTTTGGTTTTCAAAATCTGATGCTTCATCCGACTATGCAACTTTTAGTTTATGGTAAATTTGATTAAAAAAGGAAGACTTTGGGAGCTATTTGAAGTGAAAATGTACAACATAATTTTGGCACCATAGACTTGTATAATGTGCTACAGTTGCTGATTCTACCAAATTGACTTAATACTCCTTCGATACAGTAATAAATGCTTAAACATCTTAAAAAATAGCCATTTAACTTGAAACTAAAGCAAGGTAGATTATAACAATCAATTCCATACATTTATCTCAGAAAAAATTATAGAAACCTAAAACCATCGGACTATGGAACTTTAATACATGCACCAGTATTTCAGTTAGATATTTAGGATCAAATCGAGGCAAATTCTTTGGTTTCAGAAATGTTGTGATTTCATCGGATTATGCAACTTTAAGGCGAGCTAAGTCACTGCCAGGCAGGCTAATGACGTCATCATGACGCTGCAGTTTGTGTAAGGTGACCAGAACATTAGTCATGTAGCAGATTGTAGTCTATAAATAGCCAGTTTCCACCATGTGGAAGGCTACCTTCGCACTCACAGCCAACCGCACCTAACCATTAACCAGCCTACCATTACTGGATTTCTCTGTGGTGGAGTGGTTAGAGCGTCAGACCTTTTTCTAGGTCGGACTCCTAATCTGAAGGTTGGTGGTTCGATTCCCCATGCCCCCACCTCTGCCAATTTGGATTTCCACCGCTGTGTATAACTTACAGCGTCATCAAAAGCCAGTTGCTCTCATACCAGGCCTATGTGGTGTGGGAGGTTAAAAATGTCTTGGGTCGGTAAAAGTGTAGGCTCGGGCTTTCTATCGACAAACTGCCTAATGGTGAAAACAAGTCTCTTCAGACTTATCCATGATAGGCAGCATAAAATAGGCTATGACTCAGGAGGTTAAATAAAGAGACTATATAATAAATTATATAGCACATAAATCTTCAAGAACAAAAAGAGAAAACTAGACCCTCCTGCAACACCCACATTCGACCGAACACGGTGGCCGAATCTATTGAGCGCTGGCTTCATGTGTGAAACGTGCTGTGATTCCTGGGTGAGTCAAACTAATGACTTACATAATTGATACTTGTCGCTTCCCCGCCTGACGCTCAGCACTAATAGGATAGAGCAAGGACTGGTTAGCTCAGTATCAGGATAATGTGACTGAGTGGGAAATTGGGCCATGGTGCTGGTGACCTGATCTCCAAGTGGGGCAACACTATGAAGTCACCATGAGTGTGCACTGTCACAAGTCGGTACACATTCTGATATGACCTTGGATGTTGCCAGGACATAAAAGCCAAACAAACAAGCAAACATCGGGGTCCCCCCTCCCTTGGAGGATTTTAAAACTCGCCGGCTTTAACAATGTAATGCGATGCTATGCAGACTTTGGCAGGGTGGGGCATCTAATTAATATAAATTATCATATCTGACCAAATGTCGCCATTTCTTTCCAATAGTAGATTTCTGATATGTTGCTTCGAGGGTTTCCCGAGAATGAATCCCAGTGGAATCGATTCTGTTGCAATTTCCTTTGGCTTGAACCATACTTTGACTGGACTAAATTACTAGTTAGCGAAGCAAAGGTACATTGCACATGGCTTCAACAATAACTTTGCATGCTTGCACTCCAAATGTCTCCAAAGTTATGAACCTTCAAGGATGGCGTTATAACAGGGTTTCACTGTACGTAGCTTTGGTATGCACAGAATGTTGTTCATGCACACTGAGTTAGTTAGTCTGCCATTAAAACAGCATAATCTAATGAAAGCACATAATTGTCTAAATTGAAGTGCTGACCTACATTTAATCTTACATAACCTACATACACACAAAGACCCTATAATACTAAGACGGCTCACTCCCTATCCCTCCATGTAAATTTTGCAGTGCCACCTTGTGGTGGGTTTGATCAGCCCGGCTGCTGGTTGGTGTTTCACATGTAAACACATACAATTATATTATACATGAGATAGGTAAGTATGAATACACATCAATATGAAATTGCTATGAACAAATACCCATCATCATCATATCATCATCACATCCCATCATCACACATCTTTCACATTCATATATACATTTATACATATAATATAGCACCTGTTTAACCAAGAGAACAGCCAGCGCACCAAGTGGTGGGTTTGATCATTTTGATTACACAATACAGGCTGAGTGAGCCGTCTTAGTATTATAGGGTCTTTGATACACACTGGAACTTTTGTTCTTTGGTTTGTTTGTTTGTTGTTGTTTTACTTCCTAGGAACATCTAAGCTCATATCAGGACGGGTACCGACTTGTGACAGTGCGCACTCATGGTGACTTTATAGTGCTGCCCCACTGGGAGAACAGGCCGCCAGCACCATGACCTGATATCCCACTCAGTCATATTATCCTGACACTGAGCCAACCAGTCCTTGCCCTATCCTAATAATGCAGAGCGCCTGGCTAGGAAGCAACACGTATACATTTTTAAGTCATTAGTTTGACTCGACCAGGGTTCGAACTCACGATCCCCACGATCTACCAACACGGGAGACGGACGCTCTAACTCATTCGGCCATCCCGTCTGGTTCCCGGTCAGAGTGAGATGAGATAAACATGCAAATTGACTGACTGCCCCCTCTGGTTCCTGCCCCCCACACACACACCCGTCCTGCTATAATATACCAGACTGAACCTGTCCCCCTCCCCAAAGATATGCTAGAATAAATAGGATGACTGTATGAGTTGAGTGCTCCTCTCCTCTTTTTGTAGGTCATGGGACTCGACCCCCAGGTTTCAAAATCCTGGTTGCGTTAAACCAATGCCATATAAACTGACACTTGTCACTACTTAGCCGGGCATTTGGCATTACTATTTCTTTGTTTTTTGTTGTTTTATGTCCTACCAACATCTCAGGTCATATCAGGACTGGCACCGACTTGTGACAGTGCGCACTCATGGCAACTTTATAGTGCTGCCCCAGTGGGAGATCAAGCCGCCAGCACCATGACCTGATATCGCACTCAGTCACATTATCCTGACACTGAGCCAACCACGAACCCCAGGGTTCGGTTTCCCCGATCTCCCAAAACAGGACGCTAAACTCATTCGGCCACCCCGTCTGTTTTTTAAAAGTTTTTTTTAGTTTTTTTCCTTTGACGCAGAGAGGGAACATTAATTCATTTTAATACTATTACTAGATTTACCCGTCACTGCCGAGGCCTCTGGCGTCAGTTATCACAATATGCATGCCCAAAGTAATTTAGCATGTTTCGCTTACAGGTTCCAAATTTAACCCTTTAAAATAAAAGTTGATTCATCAAACTACATTGAAATAGTTTATAGTGATTAACTTAAAGTTGCATAATCCGATGTTTTTGAGTTTTTGTCATTTTCTAAGAATATATAAATTGTTATAATCTATCCTACTTTAGCTTCCAGTAGGTTTTGTTTTAAGCGGCTAACTTTTGAGATATTTGAAATGAAAACATGGCACATTAATTTTGGCAAGCATGCGAAAATGCTTACACCATAGCTTCTGTAGTCACAGGTTCTATTAAAATGACTTGGCGTTCCCTTCTATTTGGCAAAACATGCTCAATAAGTGCATCAGTATCTAATATGGATATATATAATCAAATCTAGGTCAGTGTTTCGGTTTTGAAAAGTTGATGTTTTCATCGGACTATGCAGCTTTAACTTGTTTATTTAAAAGAAAATCCACCAAAAACATGATCGGAATAAATTCAAATCCATCGGACTATACAACTTCAAATATAGTCATCAAATCTTCCGGGTGTCATTATTTTAAGTGGTGTACTATTTATTACATGTTGTTTAGCCTACTACTACTAGTCACAACCGTATTAAAAACATGTTGTCTGGTGTTTTACATCCTAGCAACATCTAAGGTCATGGACGGGTCCTAACTTGTGACATTGCTCACTCATGGTGACTTAATAGTGCTGCACCACTGTGAGACCAGGCTGCCAGCATCATGACCCAATGTTCCACCCCGTTACATTTTCCTAATATTGAACAAACCAGTCCTTGCGCTATCCCAGTGATGCCGACTGCCAGGTTAGGTAGCGACAAGTATCAATTCTGTAAGTCATTGGTTTGACTCGGCTGGGATCTGAATGGCCGACCTTCTGCATGGGAAGCGAGTGAGCTTAACGATTTGGCCACCGCAGCTGGTGTACTAGTTACATGGTGTAAACCAACATTGCGTGTACCAAACTGTGCGTAGTCTACAGTCTACTCTGTCAATAATGGCCTCTGTCAATAACAAATCTCTATCAATAACAACAAAAAGTGCTGGGCCCATCACGGCACCCCTTTAATTTAATAGCATTGCCTCTGTGTATAACAGATAACTGTCTTATGCGGACAACGAGCCGTTTTTTCACCTATTTGATCAATATTCTCTGTCAATAACGACATGCCATAATATAGTAGAAACGACTGATTGTACAAATGACAAATGACAAATTGTAGAAGTGATGAATAGTAGAAATGACTAATTGTAGAAATGACAAATTGTAGAAATGACTTTGTAAGGACCGTCCTAGTCAGTCACGTATAAAAGAAAAACATTGGTTTCAACCCATTCCGTCAGTCAGTCTCTGCCGAGAACGGATCTCTCTCTATAACGGCATCTTGCTCCAGACACGCGAGACGTGTCTGATCATTCGAGAGTATTTACAAAATAATAAATACACAAACAGTTATCACATGTAGCATAATCTGAATACCGAAGCTGTAATTTTGTAAGGGGGAATGGGGTCGGAGAGGGCGGGTACAGAGGGTGAGGAGGGAGAGGAAGGGAATGGAGGGTAAGAAGGGAAGGCGAAGAGGGTGAGCAATTATGGTGGGGAGAAGGAGAGCAGGGAGGGAGCGCGTGGAGGCAAGGGAAGAAGGATGGGAATGTAGAGAGGGGATGAGGAGCGAGGGGCAGGAAGGGGGAGAGAGGGAGGGAGGGAGAGAGGGAGGGAGAGAGAGGGAGAGAGGATTGGAGAGGGAGAGAGGGAGAGGGAAGGGAGAGAGGGAAGGAGAGAGGGAAGAGGGAGGAGAGGGAAGAGGGAGAGAGGGGGAAGAAGGGAGGATGGGGGAGAGGGAGAGACTGAGAGAGGGAGGGAGGGAGAGAGGAGGAGAGGAGGAGGGAGAGAGGGAGAGAGGGAGAGGGGGAGGGAGAGAGGGAGGGAGAGGGGGAGAGAGGGAGAGGGGGGAGAGGGAGGGAGAGAGGGAGAGGGGGAGAGAGGGAGAGGGGGAGAGAGGGAGAGAGGGAGAGAGGGAGAGAGTACTAGCGTGTGATGTCCAGTGCAGATAAGCGACAGGCTGGGATTCACATGTTTGTGATGCGCAATAACCGCAGTAGGGAATAGCCAGCTGCAGTTCTCGGAAGTGTTGTTGGGGTTGTTGATATGTATGATGGTTTTGTGATGGTCCCAGTTAATGACATTCACATGAACGTCCAACTTTACAAACTAAAGTGTGTGACAAGGAGTGCTAGTTTGGTTATGGTTGGGTTAGTTGGTTGGTGGAGTTTTACGTCCTGGCAATATCAAAGGTTAAATCAGGACAGGTACCGACTTGTGACAGTGAGTACTCATGGCGACTTGATAGTGCTGCCCCGCTGGAAGACCAGGCCACCAGCACCATGCCATGATATCCCACTCATTCACATTATCCTTACACTGAGCCAACCAGTCCTTGCCATATCCTAATAATGGTGAGTGCCTGGAAGTGACAAGAACACGATTTTAAGTCATTGGTTTGACTCGACCAGGGTTCAAACCGGTGGGCCCGAATCCCATGATCTACTAAAACGGAGACGGATGCTCAACTCATTCGGCCATCCCGTTTGGTCCGTTTGGTAATGGTAATTACATAGTCAGATGGTTTTGAGTTTCTGCCATTTTCTGAGTTAAATACATTAAATTCATCATCATAAGATACAGTAAAACCTCTCTATACCGACCCCTCCACACATCGACCACTCCCCTATATCGATCGCTTTATCTGGGTCCCAACAATACTGATTAGCACAGTACCAGGCTAATGTGACTGCATGGGATATCAGGTCATGGTGCCGGCAGCCTAATCTCCCAGTGAGACATCACTATAAAGTCCCCATGAGTGTGCACTGACACTGTCACAAGTTGCTACCCGCCCCGATATAACCTTAAATGTTCATCATCATCATGCTGTCGGTCGCGATGCGACACAGACTGCTTTCATTACTTGACTGCCGCTCTGGTTACTAGGACATAAAAACAACAACAAACAAATAAACTAAAAATGTCACCCAATCCATACCAACATAGCTTATCGTTCGGTAGGGCTAACGGTTTGCCATATTTCCTCAGCGTGACAGTCTGTGTTTTGGTAGTGGTTGTGGTGGTGGTGGTGGTAGTGGGTGGTGATGACGATGGTGGTGGGTGGGTGGAGCTGGTGGGTGGGGGTGGTGGTGGTGCCGGCGGCGGCGGTAGTGGGTTGTGGTGGTGATGATGGAGGTAGTGGGTTGTGGTGGTGGTGGTGGAGGTAGTGGGTTGTGGTGGTGATGATGGAGGTGGTGGGTTGTGGTGGTTATGGTGGAGGTGGTGGGTTGTGGTGGTGATGGTGGAGGTGGTGGGTTGGGTGGGTTGTGTGTGGTGGAGGTAGTGGTAGTGGGGTTGGGTGGTGATGAACTGAGGTGGTGGGTTGTGTGTTGGTGGAGATGATGAGGTGGTGGGTGTGGTGGTGATGGTGGAGTAGTGGGTTGAGGTAGTGATGTGGAGGATTGGGTTGTGGTAGTGATGGTGGAGATGTGGTTGTGATGGTGATGTTGGGTTGTGGTGGTGATGGTGGAGGTATGGGTTGTGGTGTTGATGGTGGAGGTAGTGGGTTGTGGTGGTGATGATGGAGGTGGTGGTTGTGGTGGTGATGATGGAGGTAGTGGGTTGTGGTGGTGATGATGGAGGTAGTGGGTTGTGGTGGTGATGGTGGGTTGTGGTGATGGTGGAGGTAGTGGGTTGTGGTGGTGATGGTGGAGGTAGTGGGTTGTGGTGGTGATGGTGGAGGTGGTGGGTTGTGGTGGTGATGGTGGAGGTGGTGGGTTGTGGTGGTGATGGTGGAGGTAGTGGGTTGTGGTGGTGATGGTGGAGGTAGTGGGTTGTGGTGGTGATGATGGAGGTGGTGGGTTGTGGTGGTGATGGTGGAGGTAGTGGGTTGTGGTGGTGATGGTGGAGGTAGTGGGTTGTGGTGGTGATGATAGAGGTAGTGGGTTGTGGTGGTGGTGGCGGCGGCGGTGCTCGGGTGTGGATGTGTGTGTGTTGGTGTGTGTGCTGGGGGGTCAGCTCATGTATGGTTCTTGCGCTAAATGCAGGTCAGTAGGTCACTCCCGCTGTGACCAACATCTCTGTCCCACATATCACCCCCGCCCCCCCCCCCCTCCCTTTAGCACCAAACATAGTCAAGGCACCGTTCCAGGACACTGTTCTGGCGTGGTTTGATAACAAGGCCTCAAACGGGTATCGAGGGATAAAGTGCCTCTACCGTAGTGCAATGAATGAACAGAAGGCCTCCCACGGGTGTCTAGGCATAAAGTGCCTCTACCGTAGTGCAATGAATGAACAGAAGGCCTCCCACGGGTGTCTAGGCATAAAGTGCCTCTACCGTAGTGCAATGAATGAACACAAGGCCTCCCACGGGTGTCTAGGCATAAAGTGCCTCTACCGTAGTGCAATGAATGAACACAAGGCCTCAAACGGGTATCTAGGCATAAAGTGCCTCTACCGTGGTGCAATGAATGAACAGAAGGCCTCCCACGGGTGACTAGGCATAAAGTGCCTCTACCATAGTGCAAATGAATGAACAGAAGGCCTCCCATGGGTGTCTAGGCATAAAGTGTCTCTACCGTAGTGCAATGAATGAACAGAAGGCCTCCCACGGGTGTCTAGGCATAAAGTGCCTCTACCGTAGTGCAATGAATGAACAGAAGGCCTCCCACGGGTGTCTAGGCATAAAGTGCCTCTACCGTAGTGCAATGAATGAACAGAAGGCCTCTCACGCGTGTCTAGGCATAAAGTGCCTCTACCGTAGTGCAATGAATGAACACAAGGCCTCAAACGGGTATCTAGGCATAAAGTGTCTCTACCGTAGTGCAATGAATGAACAGAAGGCCTCCCAGGGGTGTCTAGGCATAAAGTGTCTCTACCGTAGTGCAATGAATGAACAGAAGGCCTCTCACGGGTGTCTAGGCATAAAGTGCCTCTACCGTAGTGCAATGAATGAACAGAAGGCCTCCCATGGGTGTCTAGCCATAAAGTGCCTCTACCGTAGTGCAATGAATGAACAGAAGGCCTCCCATGGGTGTTTAGGCACAAAGTGCCTCTACCGTAGTGCAATGAATGAACACAAGGCCTCCCACGAGTGTCTAGGCATAACGTGCCTCTACCGTAGTGCAATGAATGAACACAAGGCCTCAAATGGGTATCTAGGCATAAAGTGCCTCTACTGCAGTGCAATGAATGAACACAAGGCCTCCCATGGGTGTCTAGGCATAAAGTGCCCCTACCGTAGTTCAATGAATGAACACAAGGCCTCCAATGGGTGTTTAGGCATAAAGTGTCTCTACCGTGGTGCAATGAATGAACAGAAGGCCTCCCACGGGTGTCTAGGCATAAAGTGTTTCTACCGTAGTGCAATGAATAAACATCCAACCTCCAAAAAGCGACTATGCACAGAACATTTATGTCCTGGCAACATCTAAGGTCATATTAGGATGGGTAACAACTTGTGACAGTGCACACTCATGGTGACTTTGTAGTGCTGCCCCACTAGGAGACCAGGCCACTGGCACCATGACCTGATATCCCACTCAGTCACATTACCCTGATACTGAGCCAACCAGTCCTTGCCCTATCCTAATAATGAAAAGCTACTGGCTAGGAAGCGACAAGTATCAAATTTTAAGTCATTGGTCATATACACATGACATTCCACGAGATCTTTTTAGAGCGCATCTTATGGACTTAGACATACCTAATTTCTGCATCCATGTTGGTTGCAATTATCAGCGTTTAATTATTTTAAAAATGTCTTGAAGATTTATACTGCCTCTCATGGATAAATCTGAATAGACTTGTTTTCACCATTAGACAGTTTGTCGATAGAAAGCCTAAGTCTACACTTTTAGCGATCCAAGGGATTTTTAACCTCCCACACCACATACACATGGTATGAGAGCAACTGGCCTTTGATGTCGCTGTAAGTTATACACAGCGGTGGAAATCCAAATTGGCAGAGGTGGGGGGCACGGGGAATCAAACCACCGACCTTCAGATTAGGAGTCCGACCTAG
>JASIRB010000457.1:0-25572 GCA_030323885.1 Branchipolynoe longqiensis
ATTTTTAACCTCCCACACCACATACACATGGTATGAGAGCAACTGGCCTTTGATGTCGCTGTAAGTTATACACAGCGGTGGAAATCCAAATTGGCAGAGGTGGGGGGCACGGGGAATCAAACCACCGACCTTCAGATTAGGAGTCCGACCTAGAAAAATGTCAGACACTCTAACCACTCCGCCACAGAGAACTAACTATTTTCTATGTTGCCACGACGTAAAGCTCCAACAACCAACCAACAAGAAAATAGTTAGAATTACATCAATTATAATTAAACACTGATAATTGCAACCAACGTAGACACAGAAATTGGGTACCGTCTAAGTACATGAGATGCGCCCTAAAAATGCCATGCATGTATGGTCAACATAACATTACAGACATTACAGAATATAGGGTATTCACGTGACGTCATCAACCGGATGCGCGGCCATTGTGGCGATATCAACCAGTAAACAACCCATAGAGTTTGCTGGCACGCGCAGTGCAAAATGTCTATTTCATTCAAAATTAATAGAAATGCAGAACCCTAACCTTATCAATTTAATATAATCTTTTTGGTAAACATGTTTTCTATATGTGTACCAAGGGATTTGTTTCTAGGTGGTGTGGTTGTAGAGATATTTCACTTATTCTGTATGAAGATTGCTCACGACCATTGACAATGCATTGAGTTTGCCGGTACGCGCAGTGCAAAACATTAGTTTTATTCAAAATTAATAGAAATCCAGAACCCTAACCTTATCAATTTAATATAATCTTTTTGGTAAACATGTTTTCTATATGTGTACCAAGCGATTTGTTTCTAGGTGGTGTGGTTTTAGAGATATTTCACTTCTTCTGTATGAAGATTGCTCACTGCCATTGACAATGCATTGATCAGGTTGGGTTTGTTATTGTGTTGTATCTCCACAATGGCCGAACTTCCGTTTAGCGTGACGTCAGTCCATACCCTATATTGTCGGGAATGTCGTTGGGTGTATGGCATGCATTGTGGATTTCAGCGCGTGGCCATGGCATGTATTCAGCTGAGACCGTGGGTTATTTGGCGGCTGATACCTCAGACGAGCATGGACAGCTCCAGTTGCACCCTGTAACAAGCAGATTGGCCTGGTGGTACCGTCTTGTAACAATTCAATGGTCTTAAAGTTAAAGAGCCACTAACACCACCGACACAATTATTGTTTGTTTGTTGGAGTTTTACCTCCTTGCAACATCTAAGTTCATATCTGGGACCTTTCATGAGCCATTTCTCTCGCTATACACTTGGTGGCAGCACCCGTTCCTGGTCCAAGTCGGCCATCATGGTTGGATAGAAGGGTGTAGGTGTGTGTGTGTGTGCTGGTGGTGTAGGTGTGTGGTGGGGGTGTAGGTGTGTGGTGAGGGTTTAGATGTGTGGTTGGGGTGTAGGTGTGTGTGGTGGGGTGTAGGTGTGTGTGGGTGGGGGTTGGGTGTGTGTTGTGGGGTGTAGGTGTTGTTGGGTGTGTGTGGTGGGGGTGTGTTGTGTGGTGGTGGTTTGAGGTCTGTGGTGGGTGTGTAGTTGTGTGGTGGTTGTCTGTGGTGGGTGTGTGTGGTGATTGTGTGGTGGGTGAGGTGTAGGTGTGTTGTGGGGGTGTAGGTGTGTGATGAGGTGTAGGTGTGTGGTGGGGGGGGTGTGGTGGGGGTTTAGGTGTGTGGTGGGGGTGTAGGTGTGTGGTGGGGGGTTTAGGTGTGTGTGGTGGGGTTTAGGGATGTGGTGTGGGTGGTTGTAGGTGTGGTGGGGGTGGTGCATGTGTGTGTGTGGTGTGTGGTGGGGTTGTAGTGTGTGGTGGGGGCTTAGGGATGTGGTGGGGGGTGTTGGTGTGTGGTGTGTGGTGGTGTAGGTTGTGTGTGGTGGTGTGTGTGGGTGTGTGTGTGTGGGGTTCGGTGTATGTGTGGTGTGGTGAGGGTTTGGTGTGTGTGGTGGTTGGTGTAGGGGTGTTGTGTGGTTTGGGTTGTGGTTGTGTGTGTTTATGTGTGGTGTGTGTTTGGTGGGGTGTAGGGTGTGTGGAGGGGTGTAAGTGTTGTGGGGGTTTTAGGTGTCAACCCCCACCACATACAGTGGTACACACCCTAATCACCCACCCACACATAAACCCACACACCTATACACCAACCACACCCACCCCCCATACCCACTACCACACAACCTACCAAACATCCCTACATCGCCATACACCCCTTCCACACACAATAACATTCTCACCACACCCCTACACCTCCACAACACACTCACCACACAAACAACACCCCCACAACCCACCCACCATACACACCTACAACCCAACCACACTCACCACACCATACCCACTCACCCCAACCACACACCCCTAAATCCACACACACACCCACGACCCACACCAAAATCCTCACCACACCCCTACACCTCCACCACACAAACATACGCCCCCACCACCCACTCACCATACACACCTACACCCCAACCACACCCACCCTACCATACACACTCACCACACACCAAAGCATACAGAGACCGGCATGGTGCGCCATCTGACGAGAGAGTCATGCAGACTGAAAGGTCCCCATTCAATCGACTTAAAGAGCCACTAATGGCCCTGTCACACTACGACGTGACTACGTCAGCGTAACCACAACGTGAAAATAATGATATCACGTCGAAGTTATCGGCGTAATATGCAAATTGTGGACGTGAGCGTAACGTGAAAGTAACGTTGGTGTACGTCGTGACCTTAGCTGTAACGTGACAACGTTAGGGGGGAGGGGTAATTGGCGACGTGACCGGGCGTTAGTGTAACGTGAGCGTAACGTCGCCGTAACGGGTGCGACGTGGACGTAACGTGACCGTAACGCCACCGTAACGTGACCGTAACGTGACCGTAACGTGACCGTAACGTGACCGTAACCGTGACCGTAACGTGACCGTAACGTGACCGTAACGTGCAAAACGAACGCTGCCCACACGTTGCTCCCACCCGGGCCGTCGGCTGATGTGACAAACGTGACTCTAACGTCATTTACGCTGCTATAACGATCGCGGAACGTCTACCTAACGTCATTGTCACGTCATCCCGACGTAACGGCCTCACGTCGAGATACGTCGAAAGTTTTGAACAGGTTCAAAACCTTGACGCGCGCCGACGTAACACGACGTAACATGACGTAGCTCTACGTCACTCTAACGTCATTATGACGTCATCATAACGTAACCCAACGTACGGCAACGTAATGACGAAAAATCGTCACGTTAGGCTCACGTTGGCTCGTTACGTCGTAGTGTGACAGGGGTATTACACCACGGACACACCTACTGTTTGTTTGTTTGAGTTTTACCTCCTTGCAACATCTAAGTTCATATCAGGACAAGTGCCGTCTTGTAACAATTCAATCGGTTTAAAGAGACACTAACACCACCAACACAACTATTGTGTGTTGGAGCCTTACATCCTGGCAACATCTAAGGTCATATCAGGACAGGTGTCGTCTTGTAACAATGTCAATCTGTTTAAAGAGACACTAACACCACCAACACAACTATTGTGTGTCAGAGCCTTACCTCCTGGCAACATCTAAGGTCATATCAGGACAGGTGCCGTCTTGTAACAATTCAATGGCCTTAAAGAGCCACTAACACCACCGACACAACTATTGTTGATGGAGTTTTACCTCCTGGCAACACCTAACGTCACATCAGGACAGGTACCGTCTTGCAACAATTCAACGGACTTAAAGGGCCAGCAACACGAGCAATACAACTATTGTTTGTTGGAGTTTTACATCCGGGTAACATCTAAGGTCATATCAGGACAGGTGCTGTTTTGTAACAATTCAACAGGCTTAAAGGGTCAGCACCACCACCAACACAACAATTGTTTGTTCGTTGGGGTTTTACATCCTGGCAACATCTAAATCATACCAGGATGGGCACTGACATGTGACAGTACACACTCGTGGCGACTTTATAGTGCTGCCCCATGGGGAGACCAGGTCACCGGTACCATGACCTCATTTCCCACTCAGTCGCATTATCCTGACACTTAGCTAACCAGTCCTTACCGTATCCTAGTAATGTCAGGCACAAGGCTAGGTTGCTACAATATTCATTTTGTAAGTCATTGGTTTGACTCGGCCAAGAATCAAACACCTGACCTTCTGCACGGGAAGCCTGCGCTATACTGATTCGGCCGAGGGCCACTGTCGTCAAGCAGTGACCAATGGTGTCATGTGACCCCAATGACCCAAATTAATATTGGCATGCACATTGAAATGCTGGACCAAACAGGTAGACGACACCATTGCAGGTTCTATTAAAATTGATTTAGTATTCCTTAAGCTAAGATTCCATATACGGGGTATGCGGTATGCGGCATGCGAATACGAATGCAGTATGCTCCATGGCGACCTCCAATAGTCGATGTCTTCTTTTTGTGGTTTGGGGTTGCTAAACAAACCACACACAAAAAAAGATACCCATCCCATTTTTGGAGTTTTTTGCTCCAAATTTGTGAAGAAATGTCAAAGTTACTATTGTTTTCTATGGCAAACGCATTCGCATTCGCATCCGCATTCGCACCGATCGGTCCATCGGTCAATCCATTTGCCGCATTCGCATTCGCGTTCGCATTCGGACGTATGGAAGTACTACTATGCCGTTACATGCTTTTCGATTATTTGCCGTATATGGAATCTTAGCTTTATAGTGCACCAATATTTAACTTGGATATTTAGGATCAAATCTAGGTAAGTGATTTAGGTTTTGAAAAGATCGGAGGTCGTGGTCGAATCAGCAAGAGCGCAGGGTTCCCGTGTGGTAGGTCAGGAGTTCGAATCCTGGCTAAGTCAAACCAATGACTTACACAATTTATACGTGTCGCTACCTAGCCTGGTGCTCGGCATTACTAGCATAGGACAGGCGCTGGTGAGCACAGTGTCAGGATAATGTGACCGAGTGCGAAATCAGGCTATGGTGCTGGTGATCTGGTCTCCCAGTGGTGAGGCACTATAAAGTCACCTTTAGTGTGACACTCTCACAAGTCGGTACCGGTCCTGATATGGCCTTAGATGTTGCCCAGACGTAAAACCCAAATAAGCAAACAAGATTTCGAAAATGTTATGCTTAAATCCGTTGGTTGGTTCGTTGTTGGAGATTTCCGTCCTGTCAACATCTCAGGTCATATCAGGACAGGTACCGACTTGCAACAATGCACATTCATGGCGATTTTATAGCACTGCCCCACTGAGAAATCAGACTGCTGGCACCATGACCCGATATCCCACACAGTCACATTATCCTGACACTGAGCTAACTAGTCCTTGCCCTATCCTATTTAATGACAAGCACCAGGCTGGGAAGTAACAAGTATCAAAAGTATAAGTCATTGGTTTGACTCGACCCGGAACCGAACTCCCAACCTTCCGCACGTGAGGCCCGCACTTTACCGATTTGGCCTGCCCGGTGTTTACATCAGACTATGCATCCTAATACCCCCATCACACCAAAGTAGTTCTTACAACGTCCTTGAAAATGTTGCCGAACGGGCTCAAACTGTGTGAACATAGTGAACGTAGTAGCAACATTTTACTTAATTGTTATGAGCTGCATGGACGGCCAATGACAGAAGGGTGCTCTAGAACTTAGAGCATGTTCAAAATTTTCAGCAGCCACATTCTACCCCGATTTAGAATGGGGTCGGACGTTTTGAGAACTACTTTGGTGTGAAGCATGGGCTGATTTTATTACCCCAGTGGTTTGAAGTTTGAGACTTGGTGGTTTCGGCTGGGCTGGGCAGGGACCTATTTTTCTGGATTTTTAGTTTGTTTTTGTTGTGGCTGCTTTTCTAATCAAGACTACAGTTCTGCTTGTTCAAATCTCATCAGACTGGGCATATAGACAAAGCATCTCGTGATATATTGACCGAACGCGATGGCCGAATCGGTAAGAGTGCAGGCTTCACGTGCGGAAGGTCGGGAGTTCAAAACCCAGCCAAGTCAAACTATTGACTTACAAAGATGATCATTGTCACTTCCTAGATTGGTGCTCTGCATAATATTAGGATAGGGCAAGGACTGGTTGGCTCAGTGTCAGGATGATGTGACTGAGTGGGATATCAAGCCTTGGTGCTGGCGGCGTGGTCTCCAAGTGGGGCAAACATTTAACATTACCATGAGTGTGCGCTGTCACAAGTCGGTACCCATCCTGATTTGACATTAGATGTTGCCCGGACGTAAAACTCCAAAACAAACTTTGTTACTTCATTTATTGTCAGTCCACTGAAATGAAAATGCAAAACATTGAGCCTAGAGATGGTTTTGAACTCACACTGCTTGCAATTCCAGGGCTAGTATCCTAGCCATTTCACCACCTAGGCCTCCCTGATGTCATCACCCTATCCACGTCTACCTGTCTATGTGGTTCCTTGCCGGAGAGGTCAGTGCAGAATATAAGATCATATACATACTCATATATACATGTTGCTATGACTGAGTCGGACGTAATCCCCCCGGTTCCAACAAACAACCAAAGACCATCGTAATACCCCCTGTCACACTACGACGTAACGAGCCAACGTAAGCCTGACATGGTCACTTTTCGTCATTACGTTGACGTACGTTGGGTTACGTTATGATGACGTCAGAATGACGTTAGACTGATGTCAAGCTACGTCACGTTACATCGTGTTACGTCGGCGCGCGTCAAGGTTTTGAACATGTTCAAAACTTTCGACGTGACTCAAACATAAGGGTTTACGTTCGCCGTACGTTCTGTACACATTCGGCGAATGTCAATGACGTTAACGGATGTTAGTCAAACGCTGCTCACTACGTTCTACTACATCGAACCACATTAACGCCGGTGGAAACGTCCACCCGGCGTAATGGGAACGCCAGGAGAACATACGCCGAACGTACCTCCAATGTACGTTCAACGTTTCGCCAGCGTGTCATGATGTATGTAACGTCACGTAACATAGTTCTGGCGATGGAATAACGTACATAACGTTCCGTGAGCGTAATGATGTTGTCCTCTTGCGTGGAATGATGCTATCGCTACGCTTTAACGACGTTACGCTCTCGTCAACTACACTGCATCCATGTTCAACTCGTCCCCAAATTTGCATACTGCCCCGTGAAGTTCAACATTTTTCACGTTCTCCCTACGCTGACGTCGTCACGTCGTAGTGTGACAGGGCCTTAAGGAACTACAGAGACAAAACAGTCGAGCATGCCCCCCTACCCACCTCTACCCACCCACTCACCCCCTACCCACCTCTACCCACCCACTCTCATCATGACCAGCTCTACCCACCCACTCACCCTTACCCACCCACTCATTCCCTACCCACCCCTAACCACCCACTCACTCCTACCCACCCATTCACTCATCCACCACTACCCATCCACTCACCCCTACCCTCCCCTACCCACCAACTCACCCCCACCCACACCTCCCCCTACACACCTAATCACCCGCTACTAACCCTCCCACTGATACACCCCCTACCCAACCATCCATCCGACCCCTACCCACCCTACCCATCCACCCCTACCCAGCCACCCTACCCACCCCCTAGCAACCCCCTACCCACTCACATCCATCCCTACCAAACCACCCACCCCTAGCCACCCCCTACCAATCCACCCGCTACCCAACCACCCACCCCACCCTACCTACCCCATCGCAATCCCCTACCGACTCCCATCCACCCCTACCCAACCACCCTCCCCACCCCTACCCACCGATTACTCATCCACCCGCTACCCACTCCCACCCACCCCACCCTCCACTAGCTCCAACAGGCCCGACTTGATCACCGGACAGTTGCCAGCCGACCGTCTCATCAGACCGTCGGGCCGGTTAGCGCCACCCAACTGCCCACCAGTCACTCTCCACTTACACAAACAAACACATGAGAAGTAGAGGAACAACTTCCACTTGGCTAAAGCTTAGATTCCTTACACGCGGTATGCGGCATGCGGTATGCGAACGGGTTGGGTCCTTTCACCCACACCCACACACATAGTGTCAGGTTTCTCTAACACTGTTGTCTATGGGCATTCGCATTCGCATGCCGCACCGATCGCTACATGGACCGATTCAGTATTCATATGCCGCATGCTGCATACCGCGTGTAAGGAATCACCCCCATTGACTTAGATGCTTTTCGATTTTTTGCCGCATTCGCATACTGCGTGTTAGGAATGTAGGCTTAAAGCTAGGATTCCTTACACGCGGTATGCGGCATGCGGTATGCGGTATGCGAATGGGAAGATTCCTTCTACGCGGTATGCAGCATGCGGCATGCGGCACATGACTGGCTATATTTAAAAAATATAAATAAACAAGTATACTCCATACTGCACGGTATATGGCCTAATATGGCATGTATATCTATGTAACTCTTGGTACGTCACATGGAGGTTCTTACCTTTATAATTACCAAATTATAGATAAGTATTCATATTTTTGTGGCTCTGGTAGCATTTTTACCAACCAGAACCCCCACCACCACCACTACCATATGTTTCCCCTCAGCACCCTCTTGCCTGACAGCAAGCGTCCCCCACCACAACCACTACCAGATGTTTCCCCTCAGCACCCCTGTGTGAAACCGTTCCGTAATGCTCAGTCGCCTCTCCTAGTGCTAAACTAATGGACACATCAGACTCAGGTTTCTATTCGCACCCAGCTTGACGCATACAGCATGCCGGACCGATCGCTACATGGACCGATCGGAAAAACGCATTCGCATTCGCATACCGCATGTAAGGGTTGTAGCCCATTGACTTCAAGGCGTTTAGATTTTTTGCCGCATTCGCATTCGCATTCGCATACCGCATACCGCGTGTAAGGAATCTCAGCTTTAGTCGGGGTGGCGGGCGGAGGGGGGGGGGGGGTGCATGCTTCTCTCATGAGAGGTCATCTCTGAGATGGCACAGTAAGTGATTGAAACTTTCCACAGCCAGCGCTTTTACCAGAATGAGTAGAAACAAAGACCTATTAGGAACTTGAGTAAGACAGTTAACTCGGTTATACTACTTAGATTTACTTAGATCTTTGGCCGGACGCGGTGGCCGAATCGGTAGAGCGCAGGCTTCCCATGCGGAAGGTGGGGAGTTCGAATCCAAGCGAAGTCAAGCCAAATGACTTATAAAATAGATACTTGTCGCTACCTTGACTGGCGCTCGGCATTAATAGGATAGGTCAAGCACTGGTTAGCACAGTACCAGGATAATGTGACGGCGTGGGATATTGGGTCATGGTGCAGGCTGCCTATTCTCCCAGTGGGGCAGCACTATAAAGTCACCATGAGTGTGTACTGTCACAAATAGGTACAAGTCCTGATATGACCTTAAATGTTACTAGGACGTAAAACAACAACAAAGAAACTTAGGTCTTTTATTGGATGAAGGTCATAAAGCTGTATATCCGGGTCGTTGTCGCGTGGACCTGATGAATGTGGAGAGATGTCATTTTCAGACCGGTCTGAGTGACATGAGGTCATGTTTCGCCCAACCCCACCGACATATCTTACTTTAATTCCTCTTTCTTACCACATCCCCCACACCTACCAACAACTTACCATTCCCAGCGTAGACAACCTAATTGATGATCTTACTTTACTTCCTCTTTCTTACCACATCCCTCCACTGATACATCTTCCTTTAATTCCTCTTTCTTACCCCATAACCCCCCCCCCCCTCCCAACTGATATATCTTACTTTAATTCCTCTTTCTTACATCACACCCCAACCCCACCGATAATTCACCAATATTACCATAGAAAACCTCACTGATACATCATACTTTAATTCCTCCTTCTTACCCCATCCCCCCACTGCTATATCTTACTTTAATTCCTCATTCTTACCCCCCCCCCCCCACTGATACATCTTACTTTAATTCCTCTTCTTCACACCCACCCACTGCTATATCTTACTTTAATTCCTCTTTCTTACCCCATCCCCCACTGATATATCTTACTTTAATTCCTCTTTCTTACCCCACCCCACTGATATATCTTACTTTAATTCCTCTTTCTTACCACATCCCCCAATGATACATCTTACTTTAATTCCTCTTTCTTACCCCACCCCACTGATATATCTTACTTTAATTCCTCTTTCTTACCACATCTCACCACTGATACATCTTACTTTAATTCCTCTTTCTTACCCCATGACCCACTGATATAACCTACTTTAATTCCTCTTTCTTACCACATCCCCCAATGATACATCTTACTTTAATTCCTCTTTCTTACCCCACCCCACTGATACATCTTACTTTAATTCCTCTTTCTTACCACATCTCACCACTGATACATCTTACTTTAATTCCTCTTTCTTACCACATCTCACCACTGATACATCTTACTTTAATTCCTCTTTCTCCCCCCATCACCTCCCCCCACTGATATATCTTACTTTAATTCCTCTTTCTTACCACATCTCACCACTGATATATCTTACCTTAATTCCTCTTTCTTACCCCATGCCCACAATATATAACCTACTTTAATTCCTCTTTCTTACAACATCTCAGCACTGATACATCTTACTTTAATTCCTCTTTCTTACCACATCTCACCACTGATACATCTTACTTTAATTCCTCTTTCTTACAACATCTCAGCACTGTTACATCTTACTTTAATTCCTCTTTCTTACCCCCCTCCCCCACTGATATATCTTAATTCCTCTTCCTTACCCCATCCCCCACCGACAATTCACATCCCCCACTATAGAAAACCACACTGATAGTGATACATCTTATTTTAATTCCTCTTCCTTACCCCATCCCCCACCCCGCCCCCCACCGACAATTCACCCCTCGCACGCAGACCATTGTTACACGTGTTTGATTGGGCGCGTGGGCGGGGCAGGGTGGGGGCGGGGTGGGGTGGGGCAGGGTGGTGCAGGGTATGCTGAGGGCGGGGCGGGGCGGGGCGGGGCTACATGGGGGGGGGGGGGGTCATTCATATTTAACTTAGATCTACAACCTTGGAGCTTCTCACACACTGAACCTCACTCAAAGCGTCGGGCGGATTTCTCCAAGTCCCCCCCCCCCCCCCCAGTTATAGCAAATTGAAGCTCTTAGCAAGCCTAAGCCCAAAATAATATTTATAATGAGAAATTGCGACAAATTGTCTTCGTAATTTCAGTAATTATTTGTTGCTACAGTTGTTATGACTTAGTAAGTGGATTGTCTTTACGTTTCTTTTTTTTCTTTTTCTTTTTTCAACACAGAGAAGTTCCACGGACACGGATCATGCACGATACATGGTCTATTGATTGTGTTTTTTAAATTTTCTTTATTACACCACCAATGCTGAACGCAGATGTTATTGTTGCTGATTGGCATCAGGGAGCCTAGGTGGTGTAATGGTTAGCACACTGGCCCGGAATGCAAAGAGATGTGGGTTCGAGTCCCGCTCTAGGCGCAATATTTCCTATTTTCATCACCTCCACGACAGCTAGATTCCATCTGGCATATCCAATCTAGATACTTGTGGGCTCAATAAACATTTTCTCCTGTGTGCTTCGCTTGACACTGGCTAAACAAAGCCTATAGGCAGCATCTCGGTGTACACACCACAATTAATTTGACGGTGTTCTCTGTGGCGGATTAGTTAGTGTTTGACTTTTTTCTAGATTAGACTCCTAATCTAAAGGTTGGTGGTTCGATTCCCCATGCTTTCATCTCTGCCAATTTGGATTTCCACCGCTGTGTATAACTTACAGCACCATCAAAGGCCAGTTTCTCTCATACCATGCGTATATGGTGTGGGAGGTTAAAAATCAGTTGGGTTGGTAAAAGTGTAGGCTCAGGCTTTCTATCGACAAACTGCCTAATGGTGAAAACAAGTAAATGCAGACTTATCCATGATAGGCAGTGTACATCTCCATGAACTTTATCACATTTTCACTTCAAATATCTAATAAAGAATTAACCCATTAAAATGAGCGTTACTTCAAAGTAAAATAAAGTAGACTATAACAATTAATTTGATATATGTGCTATTATATAACCTGCGATGGGAATATAATCAAAAAGTGAAATAGCTTTTTCTTTCAACTATTCAAAATTAATAGAAATGCAGAACCGTAATCTTATAAATTTAATATAATCTATTCGTTGAATATGTTTTCTATATGTGTTCCAATCGGTTTGTTTCTAGGTGGTGTGGTTTTAGAGATATTTAACTTTTTCTGTATGAAGATTACTTACGGCCATTGACAATGCATTGAGTTTCCCGGTACGTGCAGTGCAAAACGTCTATTTTATTCAAAATTAATAGAAATGCAGAACCCTAACCATATAAATTTAATATAATCTATTCATTGAATATGTTTTCTATATGTGTTCCAAGCGGTTTGTGACTAGGTGGTGTGGTTTTAGAGATATTTCACATTTTCTCTATGAAGATTGCTCATAGCCATTGAGTTTGCAGTGTGACCGTGTGTCGTCCTGCAGCCAAGAGGCGCGCGCACTGACCTAGATACCTATGCTGACGTCATGTGAAATAGGTCTATTAGGGAGACTTTGGAGGTGGGTGGGGAGGAGGGGAGGAGGGAGCGGATGGAGGTGGAGGGAGGTGGTGGGGGTGGTAGACTACCCGGCTGGCAGGCACTACACGGACATTGATCGGCGCTAAACGTTGTGTCCTTGGCACCCACAAGCTTATGGCCCTGTCACACTACGACGTAACGACGTCAACGTAGGGAGAACGTGAAGAACGTTGAACTTCTCGGCGTAGTATGCAAATTTGGGCACAAGTTGAACGTGGATGCAGCGTAGTGGGCGAGAGCGTAACGTCGGTAAAGCGTAGTGATACCGTCATTCAACGAGAGGTCAACTTCATTACGTTCACGGAACGTTATGAACGTTATTCCATCACCAGAACTACGTTACCTGATGGCGAAACGTTGAACTACGTTGAACGTAGGTTCTACCGACGTTCTCCTGACGTTATCCTGACGTTCCCATTACGCCGAGTGGTCGTTTCCACCAGGTCTAATGTGGGTCAATGTAGTGCAACGTAGTTGAACGTAGTGACTAACGTTTTAATAACGTTTTAATAACATTGGTTTAACGTCATTGACGTTCACCGAACGTCTACAGAACGTACGGCGAACGTAAACCCTTACGTTCCAACTACGTCAAAAGTTTTGAACATGTCCAAAACCTCGATGTAACACGACGTAATGTGACGTATCTCGACGTCAGTCTAACGTCATTATGACGTCATAATAACGTAATCAAACGTACATCAACGTAAAGACGAAAGATCACCACGTTAGGCTCACGTTCGCTCATTACGTTGTAGTGTGACAGGGGTATAACCTCGGAGCTATCGACTTATCTGATTTTCCCGTCACGGTTCAATGCGCTTAGGTAGGGAGCGACCGGATAGACTACATCACGGTTCCAGCGGCGCGGTGCATTGTGGGATGCGTCAGAGCAAAACATACCCGCGAGAAGCACATGGCTAATACTAATACACTAGGTGCAGCTATGAAATGTGATAGTTTCAGCTCATCTCAGCTCTTGTTTGAAACATAGAATACCAACTAAAAAAATATATATAATAAATTAAGATATTAATCTTTTATCCAGCATTGCATTTACATCAATATAATATGCACATCTTATGCCATGTGCTTTTAGATTTAGACAAATCTAGGCACTCAGACTAGTGTTAGAGCCATAGCCAGAGTCAGTTTGATTTATTTTATTCATTTATTTTGTTTATATCGTATGGTTAATAACATATGTAGAAATAGAAAATGAGTAGGGTTAATCAGATATGTGTTATATTTTTCTCTGAAATAGGTGTATGTTGACACATTTGGCATTTTAATATTTAGAACAAGAATTAATAATGGTGATGTGGATATCACTGATTGTTTTGTGTGGAATTGTATGTTTCTTAGCTCAAAATGTTTAACTATGGCTAGTTTTGTCTTAGCTATATTCATCAGATCATTATAGTGCACGTGTGCATACATGTTTATGCCAAATTGTTATGTATTTCTATTCATTTTGAATAAAATCGAAGTTTTCCCCTACGTGTATCGGTAAACTCAATGGCAGTACACCTTTGCTTTGCTTTGCTCCCAATGCCGTTTTCAGCGCATGCGCAGTCGGAACCGTGATGTAGTCTATTTGATCGAGGTGGGGAGATGGTGGGCTGGGGGTGAGGGTGGGGGTGGAGGTGGGGGTGATGGAGAGGGGGAATGGCGGTATCAGGAGTGCAATATAATATGGATTTGTTCCTTTTATTATTTGTGTGTGTGTGTGGGGGGGGGGGTTAATATTTTCTAATCCGAATCACTGGTACTCCGGGATCTAACTATATATTATTGAACTTTGTTGTTGTACATTAGTTGATTAGGCAGGGGAAATCTCAATCGTGGACAATTGGTCTTCCTCATTTCCACTGCTCTTATGCCCTATTCTAGCAATGCCGAACGCCAGGCTAGGTAGCGACAAGTACACATTTTTAAGTCATTGGCTTGACTCATCAAGGGTTCAAATGCGTGACTCAAATCCCACGATGGAAGGTGGATGCTGGATGCTCAATGGAAGGTGGATGCTCAACTCATTACGGGATGGCCGAATGAGTTAGAGCGTCAGTCTCCCATGTTGGTAGATCATGGGGTCGTGGGTTCGAACCCTGGTCGAGTCAAACCAATGACTTAAACATTGATACTTGTTGCTTCCTAGCCTAGCGCTCGGCATTATTAGGATAGGGCAAGGACTGGTTGGCTCAGTGACAGAATAATGTGACTGAGTGGGATATCAGGTCATGGTGCTGGCGGCCTGATCTTCCAGTGGGGCAGCCCTATTAAGTCGCCATGAGTGCACACTGTCACAAGTCGGTACCCATCCTGATATGACCTTAAATGTTGCTAGGATGTAAAACATCAAACAAACAACAACTCAACTCATTTGGCCATCCCGTCTGGCTAGAAAGCTTTGTCAATCTTGGTGAAAAGTTGTGATTCTAGGTACTCTAAGTCACATCCATGTCCTTAATGTATTAGATGAATTATCACAAGTCTTACCGTCATGTTATAAACAATATCAGGTCATGGTGGCGATGGCCTGGTCTCCCAGTGGGGCAGCACTATAAAGTCATCATGAGTGCGCACTGTCACAAGTCGGTAACCCATCCAGATATGACCGCATATGTTGCCAGGATATAAAACTCCAACAAACAAAGAATCATGACACAATGTCTGTGTAAATGGCGCCTACCAGAATATCGTTAGCAGTTAGCGCTCCTCAATGTGGCTTTGATGCTCCCCACCTCAGGCCTCCAGCCTCATTATGATGGCACGATAGCGCACAATTCAGGCGGCTCTAATTCCACCACATCTTCGTCCCGCAACATTTATAATTTCCCACGGGCCTGTAACATCTTGCGAGAGACCAGACGGGATGGCTGAATGAGTTGAGCGTCCGTCTCCCATTTAGGTAGATCGCCGTTTTGTAACCCATGGGTTCAAACCCTGGTCAAGTCAAACCAATGACATACAAAAAGCATGTTTCTCGCTACCTAGCCTGGCACTCAGCATTACTAGGATAGGGCAAGCACTGGATACCACATCATCAGGATAATGTGACTGAGTGGGATATCAGGTAACGGTGCCAGTGGCCTGGCCTCCAAGTGTGGCAGCACTATAAAGTCACCATGAGTGTGCACTGTCACAAGTCGGTAACCCATCCAGATATGACCGCAGATGTTGCCAGGATGTAAACCTCCAGCAAACAAACAAACAAACATGACACACTGTCCATGTAAATGGCGACTACCAGAACATCGTTAGCAGTTAGCGCCCCACAATGAGGCTCTGATGCTGCCCACCACAGGCCTCCAACCTCGTTATGATGGCACGATAGCGCACAATCCAGGCTGCTCTAATTCCACGTCTTCCGCCCGCAGCATTGATAATTTCCCATGGGCCTGTAACATCTCGCGAGAGACCAGACAGGATGGCTGAATGAGTTGAGCGTCTGTCTCCCGTTTAGGTAGATCACCGTTTTGTAACCCACGGGTTAAAACTCTGCAGTCATATCTGGATTGACCCTGGTCAAGTCAAACCAATGTCATACAAAAAGGATGTCTCCCGCTGCCTACCCTCTCGCTCAGCATTTCTAGGATAGGGCAAACACTGGTTACCACAGCATCAGGATAATGTGACTGAGTAGGATATCAGGTCATTGTACCAGTGGCCTGGTCTGCCAGTTGGGACAGCATTATAAAGTCACCATGAGTGCGCACTGTCACAAGTTGGTAACCCATCCAGATATGACCGCAGATGTTGCCAGGATGTAAACCTCAAACAAACAAACATGACACACAGTCCGTGTAAATGGCGGCTACCAGAACATCGTTAGCAGTTAGCGCCCCACAATGAGGCTCTGATGCTGCCCACCACAGGCCTCCAGCCTTGTTATGATGGCACACCGGCGTGCAATTCAAGCGGCTCTAATTCCACGTCTTCCTCCCGCAACATTTATAATTTCCCACGGGCCTGTAACATCTTGTGAGGAAAACACCACATCAAGATATTCCATAGTGTCAAGTTGGTTGGTTGTTGTTTTACGTCCTAGCAACATCGAGGGTCATATCAGGACGGGTACCGACTTGTAACAGTGCTCAATCATGGTGAGTTTATAGTGCTGCGTCACTGGGAGACCAGGCATTCGGTACCATGATCCGATAGCCCACACAGTCACATTAGCCTGATACTGTGCTATCCTATTAAGTCCTTGTCCTATCCTATTAAATCCGAGTGTCATTCTAGGTAGCGACAAGTATAAATTTGATAAGTTATTGGTTTGACTCGGCTCGGATTCGAACTCCCGACCTTCCGCACGGGAGGCCCACGCTCTACCGATATAAATATATTTATATATAAATATATATATATAAGTTATATACTGGTGCACTCATTAATCATGTCTGAGAGGATCTCCCCGCTACAAGCGTCAAAACTCGCTGGCCTATACAGACCTAGCATGACATATTTAACATAGCAGGAGCAGGACGTAGCTTAGGCGGTAGAGTGTCCACCTATGAAGATGTTGATCATCCTATCGATCCCCCTCAGTGGGCCCATTTGCAGTTTGGGCTATTTTCCGTTCCAACCAGTGGTCCACAACTGGTTCATCAAAGGCTGTGGTATGTGTTGTCCTGCCTGTGAGAAAGTGCATATAAAAGACCCCTTGCTGCTTATCGGAAAGAGTAACTGATGTGGCGGCAGCGGGTTTCCTAAAAAAAATATGTCAGAATGACCATATGTTTGACGTCCAATAGCCGATGATATAAAATCAAAGAGACGTCATTAAATTTTAAAATAAACTTTGCTTTTTGTAAACTTAACATAGCAATGCTGTATTGCACTTGGCTTTCAACTGGTGTGCACACGCAAAACATTTCGTAGGCTCACACTTCAAATATCCCCAAAGTTAGCCAATTTTCGTAAATGATACTCTGAACGCCATCCTGATATGACCTTAAATGTTGCGAGGACGTGAAACAACAACAAACAAACATACTCTGAACTAATGACAACTAAATTTTAATTGCAACCCTAATGTATTTAAAATCAGACCTAATTAGTACTGAAGTCTTGGTCGCGTCAGTTTGAAGTTCAAACACGAGTTTTAAAAGAAAATGGCACCAACCAAACCATATTATTAATCCAAATATTAATTTTATTAACTAAAAATATTTATTTCCTCACCCGCCCACTCAAAAACAAAAATAGTGAAATATATTTATTCCCCCCCCTCAAAACAAAAATATTGGGAAAATACAATACCTTCGACGTTGCTAGGACGCAAAGCCCCCACAAACAAAGACTAATTTTTAAAATAAGAAGTGATCTGAGGGTGTTATAATGAGAATGCTCCATGGGACACTTTGCCGAGTTTCTATCTCGCTCCGCTATTTTTGGTTTAAACATTGGTTGAATTGTTAACAACACTCTCCAGCCGTGAGCACCTAATTACACCCCTGTCGGTGGCAGCATTGACTCGCGTCGTTGCCATGGCGACCAGGCGCGCGCCCCTTCGTGACGTCACGGCGTCGTGTTATTTTTCCATCTCCAATCGGAGATGAGACGCCAGTGGTCTGTCTTGAGTATTGACACGTGACCTTAAATTTGCATAGTCCAATGGTTTTGAGTTTCTGTCATTTTCTGAGATAAATGTATTTGGTTGATCACTATAATCTACCTTACTTTGTTTAGTTTGAAGTAACTTTTATTTTAATTGGCTACGTTTTGAGATATTTGAAGTGTAAACATGCCAAATTAATTTTGGCAAGCACGCCAAAACTCTGACACCATAGGGTTGTGCCGTAACAGGTTCTATTAAATTGCCTCAGGATTCCCTTCAATGTGGTGACAAATGTTTAATAAGTGAACCGGTATGTTAGTTAGATATGTAGAAACAAATTTAGATAATTTTAGGGGGTTTGAAAATGTTGTGTTTTCACTGGACTATGCAGCTTTAACGACAATCCCTGCGGTATCACGCATTAGATATATATAAACTGCCTATTGGGGACCAGACGCGGTGGCCGAATCGGTAAGAGCGTAAACTTCCTCTGTGAAAGGTCGGGAGTTCGACTCCCAGTCGAGTCAAAGTCAAACCAAAGATTACAAAACCAAGGATTACAAAATTGATACTTGTCACTACCTAGCCTGGTGCTCGGCATTAATTGGATAGGACAAGGACTGGTTAGCGCAGTATCAGGATAATGTGACTGTGTGGGATATTAGGTCATGGTGCTGGTGGCCTGGTCTCCAAGTGGGGCACCATTATAAAGTCATCATCAGTGCGTGATGTCACAAGTCAGTATCCGTCCTGGTATGCCCCTAGATGTTGCTAGGACGTAAACCAACAACAACCAACCAACTAACCGTAGGACTAGGATAACAAAATGGGTAAGCGTTTTAACTTTGAGAATACTATGCTCAACTTAAAATGTGCAGCTGATAGCATCTTTTTCTTATCTTCTCTTATCAGGAGGCTGCTCCCAGCGTGCGACTGCACCACTAAGTTACAGCCGCTGCTGTCACTGCTGTCACTTCTGTCACAGTCAGTGTCCCCTTACACCGCCCTGCGTCTTTCCAGCTAAACCTGTTTGTCCCCAAGCCGGAAGTGCTGGCGGTCAGTCGGATGCGCAGCGTCAACTGTCAACTCACAGCTGTCAATATATATCAATATCTACGACACCAACTAGGCCGAGGCTGTTGTAAACAGACACTCAACTGTCAGTTGTCAATATCGCATCCCCTACAACTGTCAGCTGTCAATATCGCCTCCCCTACAACACCAACTAGGCCATGTCCATGGCCGTTGTAAACAGACACTCAACTGTCAACTGTCAATACAACGCCAACTAGGCCATATCCGTTGTAAGCAAACACTCAACAGCCAGCTGTCATTATGCCCTCCTCTACGACTCCAGGCATAGCCATGTCCTTGGCCAGCCAGCACAGGCCGTTGTAAACAGACAGTATCGCCCCCTGTCGGAGAGTGGATTATTTCCGTCGCTGCACCTGGGCGACAGTGGGCAAATAAATGTATTCACAGGGAGGGTGCTGGCGTTCCCGCCGCTTCGCTGGTCCACTGCTAGTACTCTGCTGCGTGTCGGCGACGCGCATTTCCGGCGCCAGTGTAGTTTGCCGGCTTACGAGCGCTGTGACGTCGACGCTCTATCTGGGGTGGGCGTGACGTCAGCGTGACGTCAGCGTGTTCTCACTTGTCATCTTCGCTGTAAGGTCAAGGGAGGTGTGTGTGGGTGTGAGTGTGGGTGTGTGTGCAGAGGGAAGTCCTGATATGACCTTATGTGTTACTACTATGTAAAACCCCAACAAAGAAAACAAATAAACAGTGTTTCGCTGTAAGGTCAATTGAGGTGTGGGTGTGTGCAGAGGGAAGTCCTGATATGACCTTACGTGTTACTAGTATGTAAAACCCCAACAAAGAAAACAAACAGTGTTTCACTGTAAGGTCAATTGAGGTGCGGGTGTGTGCAGAGGGAAGTCCTGATATGACCTTAGGTGTTACTAAAACAAACAGTGTTTTGCTGTAAGGTCAATTGAGGTGTGGGAGTGTGCAGAGGGAAGTCCTGATATGACCTTACGTGTTACTAGTATGTAAAACCCCAACAAAGAAAACGAACAGTGTTTGGCTGTAAGGTCAATTGAGGTGTGGGAGTGTGCAGAGGGAAGTCCTGATATGACCTTACGTGTTACTAGTATGTAAAATCCCAACAAACAAAACAAATAAACAACGGTTCGCTGTAAGGTCAGAGAGGGGATATTAGGTTCATGGTCCTGGTGAGTGGCCTGGTCTGCTAGTGTGGCAGCACTATAAAGTCACTATGAGTATGCACTATCACAAGTCAGTACCCGTTCTGATATGACCTGAGAGCTTGCACCAAATACCATATTGAGGGGATAACTATAGATGTTGATAGGAATTAAACCCCAATAAATCGGAATGCCAGCATTCAAGCTTTCCAGATTGTGGACATAGGCCTATAATCATCATCATCATCATCATCATCATCATCAATCCCTTCACAAGGAGGGTCACTGGGGCACCAGAGATGACTTTGCAACCAGTTTTCTCCCTTCCCCCTGTTCTCTACTGGCCATTGGCACTTGCCAAACTCCACGCCTGTCCATTCCCTGATGCTGTCTTTGTACATCTTCCTTTGTCCGCCTTGTCTTCTTCACCTTTTCACCGTGCCTTGCAAAATGGTTTTTGCCAGACCTAATGAATGTGAAATATGGCCATACTACTGCAGCTTGTGTCTCTTTAGGATCATTAGAAGATCTTTGTGTGGTCCAATTGCCTGCTGGAACTTGGCACTGACTTCCTCGTTAGTACCAAAGACCCTATCATACTAAGACGGCTCACTCAGCCTGTACTGTGTAATCAAAATGATCAAACCCACCACTTGGTGTGCTGGCTGTTCTCTTGGTTAAACAGGTGCTATACTATATGTAGAAATGAATATATGAATGTGAAAGATGTGTGATGATAGCGATGCTGATGATGATGCTGATGATGATGTGTATTTGTTCATAGCAATTTCATATTGATGTGTATTCGGACTTACCTATCTCATGTATAATATAATTGTATGTGTTTACATGTGAAACACCAACCAGCAGCCGGGCTGATCAAACCCACCACAAGGTGGCACTGCGAAATTTACATTACCATGGGAGAGATAGGGAGTGAGCCGTCTTAGTATTATAGGGTCTTTGTTAGTACCATGGTCTTTGTATGGGATGTGCAGTATCTTGCGGTATCATAATTGTGACAACCCCAATTGATCCCCATTTATAGGAAAACTGGGACCTAAGAGGGACGGTCGATAAATCATGTCAATGATGTCCACAATGACGCTCCGTATTACTAGGATAGGGCAAGGACTGGTTAGCTCAGTGTCAGGATAATGTGACTGAGTGGGATATCGGATCATGGTTCCAGTGACCTGGTCTCTCAGTGGGGCAGTACTATAAAGTCACCATGAGTGCGCACTGCTACAAGTCGGTATCCGTCCTGATATGACCATAGATGTTGCTAGGACGTAAAACCCAAACAAAACAACGAAAAAACACATGCAACATAGGCACACTCACATATATATGTGCACACACATGCACACATACACTGACACACAGACGTGTTCAGACCCATGTACACACATGACCACATGTGTACATATGCATGCACATACACACTCGGACACACATACATACAATGATATAATCTGCTGACATATAAGTCCAAGCTGGCAAAAGTCCCGCTGGTAAAAGTTGCGGCTGGGGAAAGTGTTGGGTGGCAATTATCAGCTAGCAAATAGCGGGTGGCAAATGTTGTGACACATAAATTAACGCTTCTATTTGTGCATACTGTCTAAATGAATAAATAACCAAATAAATAAACAAATACATAAACAATTAAATAAACAGATACATAAACAAATAAAAAAACAAATAAATAAACAGATACATATACAAATAAATAAATAACCAAATAAATAAATAAACAGATATATATACAAATAAATATCCAAATAAATAAACAGATACACAAACAAATACATAACCAAATAAATAAATAAATAAACAGATACATATACAAATAACTAAATAAACAGATACATAAACAAATAACTAAATAAATAAACAAATACATAAACATATAAATAACCAAATAAATAAATAAATAACCAAATAAATAAATAGATACCTATACAACAAAATAAATACATATTGACCAAAATACAGTCGGTTAGGCATGATCCAAATATTAATGCTTTTCACAATCTGAATAATGTTTGGAAGAGGAGCAGGAGACAGTAAAATCCATATTTAGATTTGTATTTCAGACTATAACATCGCCCACATTTCAACGGTGCATTTAGGTTGGGATTACGAGAAGTGGGATCAAAACCTTATCATAACATTATTAGATTTGTAAAAAAATATATTTTTAAATACCATTGACATTTATGGACGCTAGCTTTGCTTGCTTTGTTGGAGTTTTACATCCTAGCAACATCCGAGGCAAAATCAATGAATATGTAACAGCAGACATCAGTGAAGGAAGTCACAATTTCCTGCACTTGCTAGTTCGCCCTACATCCGGTAGGAGGAGTAAGGGAGTGGGTGTTTGAGAGGCGGGAGGAGGAGAGGGGGTGGGGGTGGGTGGGGGTAGTGGGGGGAGGCGGAGAGCGCCTCAGGCTTGGTTTTTGCCTCCACATCTTTGATCAGTCGACCCTCCCTCATCTCTCCCCCTCTTCATCAAGGCATCTCCCCCCCCCCCCACCACCATCACCACCTTCCCCCATCCCCACACACACATGTAGTCACCACCTCCACCACCTCACACACACGCACCATTTACTTCCAATTTGGTAGACCATGGGATCGTGGGTTCGAACCCTGGTCGTGTCAAACCAATGACTTTAAAATTGATACTTGTCGCTTCCTTGCCAGGCGCCAGGCATTGTTAGGATAGGGCAAGGACTGGTTGGCTCAGTGTCAGGATAATGTGACTGAGTGGGATATCAGCTCATGGTGCTGGTGGCCTGGTCTCCCAATGGGGCAGCACTATAATGGCACCATGAGTGTGCACTGACACAAGTCGGTACCCATCCTGATATGACCTTAGATGTTGCTAGGACGTAAAACAACAACACACAAACAGTTCCAATTTGCACATGATATGACAGGTGCTATAGTAGAGTGCAACCGGTGGCGTTTCATAAACGCTTAGCCGATGTATTTATTTACAAAAATAAATATAAATAAAAATCCCAGCCATGATAAAAGAAAGATAATTGTTTAGCTGGTGTTTCTTATGAATGGTCAAGTTTAAAGTTTACTTCCTTTCGCTCTGTTGCTATCTATTTATTTTCTATCTCTGTTTCACTCTTTCTTCTCTCCCCCCTCGCTCTATCTCTCTCTCTCTCTCTCTCTCTCTCTGTATGTATCTATCTATCTCTCTACCTAGTTATCTATCAATATACCTATCTCCTCTCTCGTCTCTCACAAACAAGGAAGAAGATAGTGAGACATCGAAGCAAAGTTTTAACAATTAAATTTCCCCTTCACAGCATCACCGTAAAGTAACAATTCCATACCATTCCAGTAAAATTATTTAAAAAATAAAAATCATTTACAAACAAATAAAATAACGAATGAAATCAAAACTCACTTTCCGACGAATTAGACACCCTTTTATAACTAGTCTATACAAATTTTAAAAACTAAATTTTAAAAACCTCAGAAGTTATTGCTAAAATTGGAAACAGTTCTTATTTGTTCTGCGCCCCAAAAAGAATCAGCTACTCACGTGAGAAGACTGTAGATTAAAGCTAAGATTCCATATACGCGGTATGCGAATGCGACAAAAAATAGAAAAGCATGTAAGCACACAGTGGTGCTTCCATATGTCTGCTTGCGAATGCTAATGCGAATGCGTGGAGGGAAAAGTGGATCGCTCAATAGACCGATCGGTGCGAATGCGAATGGCATGCAGCATACCGTGTAAAAGGAATCTTAGCTTAAAGCTAAGATTCCATATCTGCGGCATGTGAATGCAAATGCAACACAAAATGGCAAAGCATGTAAATACACAGTGGTGCTTCCAATTTCCATATGTCCGGATGCGGATACGAACGCAAATGCAAATGCGGCAAATGGATTGCTACATGGGCCTATCGGTGAGAATGCGAATGTGAATGCGAATGAATCTGCGTTTGCCATAGAACAAACAGGAACTTTGACTTGCCTTCACAAATTTTGAGCAAAAAGCCTTGAAAATGGCATGGTTATTTATGCCGCATACCGCGTATATGGAATCTTAGCCGAAGAGCAGTTGTCGAGCCGCAGCACTGTTCACTGTGAGCTGCTCCCGGTGGGGGACAGTTCAAGGACAAACTGAGACAACACTGAGCAGCATCCCCGGACACCACCAGGGGGCGCCAGCTCGCCCGTGTCAATACGCGCTAATTGCATTGTTGGAAGGGTGGAGGGCAGGGGGAGAGTGGAAGTAGGAGGGGGAGGAGGGGAGGAGGAGGGAGGAGAAGAGAGCTGGAAGAAAGAAGGAATGAGGGCGAATGGAAGGGGAGGAGAAGGGAAGGAAGAAGATGAGAGGGGAGTGGAGGGAAGGATGAGGAGGGAGGGGAAGAGAGAGGCTGGAAGTAATTTATGTGGCGAAGGTGGAGGGAGGTAGGGGAAGGGAAGGAGGGAAGAGAGAGCGAAGGGAGGGGGGAAAGGAAGAATGAATTAAGAGTGGGAGTGGAAGGGAAGGGAGGAGAAGGGAGGGGAAAGGGCAGGGAATCGGAGTGGGAAGGATGAGGGGCAGGCAGGAGGGGAAGGCAGGGAAAGGGTGGAGGGGAGGGGATGGAATGGGAGAGCTGGGAATGAGAGGAGGTGAATGAGGAGGGGAGAGAAGAAGAGGACGGGAAAGGGGGGGGGGTGGGGGTGGGGGGGGGGTGGGGGGTGGGGGGGGGTGGGGGTGGGGTGGGGGTGGGGGTGGGGGGGGGGGTGGGGTGGTGGGGGGGGGGTGGTGGTTGGGGGGGGTGGGGGGTGGGGGGGGGTGTGGGGGGTGGGGGGGGGAATGAGAGGGGTGGGAGAGAAGCAGAGGGAATGAGAGGGGTGGGAGAGAAGCAGAGGGAATGGGAGGGCAAAGGAGGGGGGAGAGGAGGGGGAGGACAGGGAGCGGACGGGAAAGGAAGGGGAGGGGAGCGGGGAGAGGGAGGGAAGAGGAGGAGAGGGGAGGTGGGGGGAGAGAGAAGGGAGACAGGGGGTATGCAGGGTACAGGGGTGAGGGCGACAAGGGACAATGTCTGTCCATTCCACAATGTCATTCAGCTGCACACACTGACGGTTGGAGGGCACCCAGATTTACATGTGCCTACAATGCCAATTGGCACAGGCAGGTTGTCCTCTGTGTGTGTGTGTGTGTGTGTGTGTGTGTGTGTGTGTGTGTGTGTGTGTGTGTGTGTGTGTGTGTGTGTGTG